>WEDG01011914.1:0-14341 GCA_017591395.1 Schistocephalus solidus | reverse complement strand
CCTTTTTCCCATAGAACGTATTCAACTTCAACTATATTTCTTGGGATGCCTACTTTCCAATACTTATGTATTAATTACGACCGTAATATATTGCTCCAAGCCAGACAGTGGGAAAAATGTGCCATTCGCGAAAGTCTAACGCGAGAACAGTTAGCATTTCTACACAGATGTCGGAACAAGCAGATTTTACCGAAGTCAGTACACGTTAAACCTGCCGTTCAGTCTACCCTAAGATGCCAAATTGCGACCCGTTACGAGCGAAGCATGCTTGGTGCTTTCATAACTGATGCCCATTTCCGACTCCAAAAATTCCAAGTTTCTAAGGAGCAGCACATGGAGATTTGCCGAGAACAGCTTCCTTTACAATTATTTGAATCCCTAACCGACAGGATTGCATGTGTTTCAGAACGCGAACGACAGAAGAAGAGGAGTGTTTTAGACGAAAAATGGTTGAACATTTCACAACAAACCAACACAAACCAAAAGTGTACAAAGAAGTTCGTAAATCTGTCATAGAGAATCCTCACGACAAGGGAAGAGAGAATGCTTTCCAAACTATTTGGGGTTTCTTGCAAGCTTGGAATCTATCATATCGACTGGTCAGGGATAGAGCTCAATAATACTTTGATCTTCCCATTGTTTATCGATAGGCCGACCGAAATAGCAATCTCATTCACCCGCGACACCGCAGACTGTAGACTACCAAAGCTTGAGGCTAGTAAGGCGATATCGTTAGTGTAGTGTAGGTCAGTCAGGCGGCGTCCGGGTGCAAATTTAACACCGTCAAAACCGTGTAGGGCCCTCCCGAGAATCCATACAATGGCATATTTGAATAAAATGGGCGACAGAATGCAACCTTGCCAAACACCAGATCGGATATCGAAGGGTTGGGAGAGACTGTTATGGACGAGGACTCGTGCAGTGGTGGAACGATAGTAGGCCTTGATCAAGGCAAGGATTTTGGCGGGCACACTATCTAGTTCCGTTATTCGCCACAGGGACTCACTATGGACGGAATTGAACGCAGCGGCGAAAGTTTATAAAGCAGACAGCCGTCGGCTGCTGGTAGCCATGGCAGAATTCCAGAATGCGCCTCAGCGTGAATAGCTGGTCCACGTATCCACACCCAGCTCGGAATCCGACTTGGTTGGACCTCGTTCTAGTCACATACAGACTGAAACCGTCTGAGTGAAGACCTTTGCAGCAACTTCGTGGGGCTTATACCGCAGTAGTTCTCACACTTTGTCTTATCTCCCTTCTGTAAGACAGGATACCCGAACCCCAGTCGTTAAGAGCTACTTCGTCTCTCCACACTTGCTTAATCACCTTACGAAGCCAGGGCGTCAGAGTGTAGACGCAGGCCTTGTGGATTTCGGTAGGAATACAGTCCTCTCCGGACGCCTTGTTGCTGTGCAGCCCCTGTATGGCATCGGCGACTTCTCCCTCGAAATGGGGGTCACACGACACTGCATAGGCTGTAGAGGGATGAAACAGAGGTGCAGAGGATAGCGAGGGTGTGATTGGTTGCTCATTAAAGTTGACGAGGTGCTCAAAGTGCTCACGCCAGCGATCGACCTTGGCCGAGTTGTTAGCAATAAAGCCACCATTCACATCGCGAACAGTCATTAAATTTTGAGGGCTTACCACTAACTTGGCGGATAATTTGGTAGAGTTAGCGAGTGTCACTGACGTTTGAGGTCTGCTCCATGGACGTCACTATTCCAGACCAATATTTATGTCGATCATCATTTGCTGTCTTTGCTGTCATTTTCCGGAGTTGGCAGAAGGAAACATCATTGCGGGACCTGGCTCGAGCCGTCTGGGCTAACAACTGCGGGGTTCATCCACTGATCCAGTCACTGCGTCGCCGCTGGGTGAATCGAAGAATTTTCTCAGCTGCTCTATAGAAGGATATCTTCAGTAATGACCATTGGCCACCGTCTTCTTTGTCGGCTCGAAGCGTAAAATGGGACTCGATTTCTGTGTGCAGGACCTCGGCAGCGCTGGGTTACCGGACTCTTGTGATATCCAGGCGTCTCGTACGTGGCATTTTGGGTGCAGATGAGATTTGAACTTTCAGGCGTGTGTGAACGAGAACATGGTCAGACCCGTGGGCGTTACCAGTTTCGGCACCACGCATCCATCTGCTATCGTCAACCCATCTGTGGAACCTTGCACTAACTAGAATGTAGTCGATTTGACTTGCAGTATGACCGTCGTTTGAATACCAAGTCAGCAGTTTGTGGTGGTGCTGGGAGCACGTGTTCGTGACAAAGTGTCGATTCGGATCGGCGAAATTCAGCATTCCTAGTTATTGTAGCATCTAGAGCCAAGCCCAAAATGGTCAATAAGGTGACTGTTTGACGAGTCCCCGGTTTCAGTCCTACCATCCCAGTCCCCCACAACAATCAACAGAGCACGGCGAGGGAGTCTTTCTACTAACACTTGCAGCTGCGAGTAAAAGGCCTCTTTATCAGGCTCTTCGGCAGCTGATGTTGGTGCATACACGGAGACGACAGAGATGTTGGTAAAGTGGCCCTTCAGTCAAGCCTAAGCCATTCGGTCATTACCTGGTTCACATGCAAGTATTGCACGGTTTGCTCGTTCCAAGAGGGCAATAGCCACACCAAGTCTACCCGACAAGTCCCGTAGGCCGCTTTGGTACAGGGTGCAAGGGAAATTGACTCCCAGGATCTTTATTTCTCTTGGACCTGAGTCGGGGATTCGGACTTAAGACAGGCAGCAGACAACCCCGTGGTACTAATGAAGACTGCGTGTCGTCAGACTTTGGGTACCTGGGCCCAGAAAAGTTCGCACATTCCAGCATCCAATACCGAGAGTTTGTTCTCGGTTAAGTAGTCCAGCTTGTATACCATTCGTCCGCACCACTGGACCAGGGTTACGGAGTGCGTCGGTTCTCGCGGACGCCGTAGCTTGGATCGTAGTACTGTAACCGCACATTTTTCATGAGGTTTCTTGGGGATTTTGAATACAGGCGGGTCCCCAACAGCTGCTCGGATTGTTTGTTCGAGGTTGTCTCCTCTAGCGCTTTGGCTCAAAAACCTAACCAGAAGGCAGTGGTGACAAGCAAACTTATTTAATGGCGATTCACAGTCGCCCTGTCACAGTGCCATCGTAGAGATCCGCGGCATTTTATAAGGCAGTCAGTGCGCCAGACCTCAGCCCGCCGCGCCCTGGTAGCACTGTCGCTGCTGGTCCACGACTGCTTATTCGTCAGACCCGAGAATCCGCTTATTTCGCAGCCTTGAAGGCCGTTCCATGATCCGCCACTTGTGGACGCGCTGGGTAACCAGCAGTTAGGCTAACGGGTAGCCTCCGTCAAGCCGTCACTGGGCACAACCGCTTTCTTACAACCCAAGATTTTAGATGTTTTTAGACTACCGGAGACCTACGCTGTTTGATGGGAATTCCCAACGGTGCACAGCGTCAACAGCAGCTCAACGGCAAATCAACAACAGCCCACCGGTCTATCAGCTCTCATCCCATCAAAAGGCCCTAGTTACCATGCTGATCAGTCGCACGTATGTGGGAGTGATACAATCCATATGCAAGACAGTGTAGGACATAGTAACAAGAAGATGACATAAATAGGCCCAGAACAGTTCTCCTATCCTAGTGCCACATTTAGGAGGCATGTGAGTATAAAAATTATACTCATTGGCTAGCTGCTGGCGCACGCGATTAGACAACAATGTCTTAAATTAGTTGGGCGTGTCTGTGTGTGTGGAAGAGAGAGTTTACATCACGTGCACCGCCTGCCACATACGGACTGCAGCAGAGGCATACAGGTGTAACCGTAGGCTCACGCGCCCACGCCAAAAACACGAAGCGCGAGTGAGCCCAAAGACTAACGCAATGAGGCGTATTGAGGGGGGGTGGCGTGATAGCAGTATTGCAGTACTGCAGGTGTGGTGGTACGCCCAGAGGCGGCTTCGGCCACGCCAGCCACCTGCGCCCTCTCCCATCTCCGGTGGGGGGGAGGAGAGAGTGTGGTAGATGCAGCGCAAGTCTACTATTACTTAAAACTACTCCACGCGCAAGTCACCGTCCCTGCACCACCTGGTGTGGAGCATACTGTGGACATCGTCGTAATCGACGGTCGAACTGTCGCCTAAACTGTATGCTGAAGGTCTGTCAACGCGAAGGCCTTGCCGTGGCCTGCCGTGGCAGAGAATGAGCTACTTCAGTGAAGTTCTAGTACTGAGGACAGAACACAATCTGAAGTTTACACTCACGCTCCGACATATCGAATTTTCAGAACTAATCTTTTCAGCTCCAAAATATAAAAACGCAATAATATACAATAACATGCCTAGATTCTATCGATTGTCGCTGGAGTATATTTTTCTAGAAATTACTAAACAAACGGCGTACTTTATAGTGTTTATTCTGTTGGCAACTATGTTTCTTTTGGGTTAAAGCTAGTAGGAAGAACGTTAAATGTGCAAAAGAGGATCTTCGAAACCTTTTAGGAGAGTAAAGTGAATATTTTTGGGAGCTGGGCTCTGCAGGTTTTCATAACTATCACAGAAATAGTCTAGTACTCGATGAACTTCTGGATGTTTCCGCATTGCAACATGAAGCGAAACACAGAGCGGGTTGTTCGGAAACAGCAACGGACAAATAAAAATTCATTTGACCATATATTTTTGATTTACTGAGCATTCGATAGCTTGCGTATTCTACTGTGTTGAAGGGCAATTCTGAGAAAAAATATATTTCCTATCAAACAAGGAAAACGGGGGAAATCTGTTAGCTATGGAGTCTCTCTTTTTCTACATCATCCAAAATTAATTGCGAAATCAGCGCGTATACCGAGTAATAATCTCAAATCAAGATCAACTGGTTTGGAATAATAGAAACCTCCATGCTTCTCAGTATTGCGAATCAGCATACGGCCTCTTTCAGATCTAAAGACGCATTGTCAAGTGCTCTGGCCAATATTTCATGGAGGTTTGGATAGTTTAGAGTCCACTTCAGGGTGATTTCAATGGTAAGGCAACCGACTACCTTCGCGTTGCGTGAGGCGGACGATAGGCAAGCGTGTAGACGCAATAAAAAGGTCAGAAGGTCGCTATATATCACGCGCGGGTGATCCACTTAAACATTGCATGCGAGGGGAGCATTATGCTGTTACATGCGTGTCAGTGTTAGCACTTTTTAAGCACCATTGTCAGCCGGTTTTAGGCGACAGCGGCTAAACACTACCACCCGGCCTTTAAGAAGGTTAAATTGGACTTTGATCTTGTCTACTTTGTTAATTGATTCCGTGTTCATGGAAGGTTGCCATGAGGTGTGGCACGGACTGAAGACTTAATCCAAGTTCGCTCAGAAATTTTGCACGGGTCAGCTGAGAAAATATCCGCAGGGTGATGGAGGAAACATCGGTGAACACAACATTCGCGACTAATTTAAGCCGTAATACCTCAAAAAGCGGCCATGAGACACTGAATGAAACCTGTCCCTATAAGTTCTGTGGGGTTATGACGCTGAAACGTCTTTTAAAAAATCCAGGAGTTGAACCCGAACTTTCCATGGAGAACATCCTGAAGCCTCTATGGCTATGGTATGCAAATTTCAAAACATTTTTCCTACCCGAGAAAAGTCATTGGCGTTCTTTTATAAAGGTCTGACCAAACATCGCTTATTGTGGTCTATTGCCCCTATAAGTTCTGTGAGATTAAGATGCTAAAACTCCTTTTTAAAAAATCCAAGAGTTGAGTCCGCACTTTTCATTGAAAACATCCTGAACCCTCTATGGCTATCGTATGCAAATTTCAACACATTCTACCTACCCAAGAAAAATAATTAGTGTTCTTTTATAAAGGTCTGATCAAATATCGCTTATTGTATGAAAGTGGGCATCAAAAATCCAAATTTCATGACATGAAATGATTCTAGCAGATCCTATAAGAACATGCTGTTACTATCTATAAGCAACTTGCGTAGACATTTGCGGTTATGTGGAGACTTCAATTACAGTAACATGAAGCAAAAATTTGCTTTAAATCTTGAATTTATTCCAACCCTAACCATCCGGAGACCACGCGACTTTAAGAAACGGTAGCAGCTAATTCTACGTAGTCGCTTGCTTGACGATGACGCGTATAAGGCCTGTTTGACATCAGCCATGTTAAAACAAAGCAGAGGTGTTTTATGGGTGGCGATTGTCTTCTCCGTGCAAATATTCGTTTCTTGTAGTGGATGCGGCGCCGAATACGGAACTTCGAGCAAAAATAAGTCGATAAGTGCACCTTGTCCACTTCTAATAAGACAGAAATGTTCCTTTTCAAAATTCGGAATTTCCCCAAGATCTTAATAACTGACTAGGAGTAAGTTATTTAAAATGAAGTTTTATAGGCTCAATCCGAAATTTCATATGAGTAGTTGAGTTGAAATCCATCAGCCTCGGCGGAATAACCGCGTAATCTTTATAAGCAGACAACAGGCAGCCATTAGTATACATGTTACGTGATTTATCATTATAACAGCAAAGGTATCAATTAAGGGTTCATACACGCGTATTTCGCCGATATTCTGCCGCTGTATGACACAGCTGCGAGGGGTTCGGATCATCGAGGCTACACTGCACTAAAAAATTGTCCATATGAAAAAAAATAGTAATAGGGAAATTAATCTGTAGCATAATTTCATCTAATAATAAAAACTTAAACACTCACGCAAATGAAAATGGCCGGGAACATCGAGTAAGCTGCATGCCCGGATGGAAACGACAATCTGAAGAGAAAAACAAAGTGTAGGCGCATCAGTTTGGGGTCAAATAATACCGTGGAAGATGTTTATTGTGGTGACCCGAACTCACAGTGGCTACTCAGTTTGCCCTGTGCTTTAACCGTTCGGCACCCATTGACTGTGCAAAATCAAAATAACCCTTAGTGTACCTTTTGGGAAAATTGGATAAATGTTGACAATATGGCCATTTTTGCTGGCATTTGTAGTTCGTGAATGTGTGATGTAAGAAATTGTGAAGAGACCTGCAAGACGATGCCTCATAGCACTTTCTTGCCACGGCCAGGGATGGCTCAATCCACAACGTGGGTATGTGTAGGCCAAAATGAGTTCGAGCCCAATTTAGCTCTTAGTCAGCTAGACAAACGTGGGGCGCAGACTAACCGCTAGTACATCACTGGAAAACATTTTCGCATGCCTAAAGCAAACTCATATTTCCTGAGACAAGCTCCATTCAAAGACCTGTGAGCGCCTAGTGATACTATTAACGAAAAGGGCTGGGAATTGCTGTGTAAGTTTTATATGGTCTGTTATGTGGAGCTCCGAGCACGTGGTTGATTGCGGGACATTTAAATGTGATTTTGAAGTGTCTCTGGGGTGTTCTTCTGTTACCGATGACAATAAGCACCTCTGTCATTTGTTTCGGTAGACGCCCATCATACATTCGCACGGCGTGGTTGCTTTAACGAGGCTTCAACATTGCAAATATGTTCAGGGTTGGGAAGTTGATTTTGTTTTTGACAAACTGTCCGGGTTTTCGAGTCACTTAGGATCACTGTCAAGGCTACATCCCTACATACCCTCCATTCGGGCTTGAGAAAAATTCCCTCAACGATTCTAAAAAAGGACTGAGGCCGACCAAAACCCTGGATGGCTTTGGAGAGTCACACTGCAAATTGGTTGTCTATTCTGAAGCTTCGTTAGAGGTTGTCTCCGATACAAAATTTGTTTACGGAGGTAAAGTCATTGGGGTTGGTAGTGAATAAGAGCGATCAAGGGCACCCGGTTGAGGTACGACAATTTTTATCTATTGGAGGTCTGCATAACCGGAAGCGAAGGGGTTCAGGTTTTGTGCGTGTCCACTTAAGTTGTGGTGCCCGATGCACAATCGCTGGCGAAGAGATTCATGTCGTCTGGTTTGAATACAACGGAGGTTGAATAGCATCCCGTCAGTTTGACCATTGATGCCCATGCCGGATCGCTCTGCACGATAGTAGTTCATCAGTATTTCAGAGAACATGACAATGAAGAAGAATCGGGCAAAATTGTGTCAATACAAAATACCGCGAACAAACCACCTGGACACTGACCAGAAAATTCTGCGGAAACGTCCAATCCCGCGAGTCAGTGTTTGCTCGGAAAAAATATTTCCAGGTGGAGGACGTGATAAGTAAAGCAACAGAACTTTGGAGTCATACTCTATGGTTAGAAACTTATAAGGTTCGGGAGCACACACTTTAAATGTGTTCTTCTCATTACAGCAATACACTTAAAGTCACCCTTCCAGCACTTTTCGTTCCAAATTTTTGATGGTACTAATCGCCCTTCACGTAAGGCAGGATCAAGGTGACTGACGTTTGCTTCTCTAGGTGATACGTTCCGGTAAACCTGGTCTCGTCGCAGACGGGTCAAACCTCACAAACACCGTTATTACAAAAAAACAATCAGAAAGGCGTCACAGCCCCCTTTCCAGACATAAGCAAGACTACAAAATTCGATGGCAAATCCTTCCCCGAAAACCTTAAGGGCGTTGTCTCGACGGGAACGCACTCAGTTGTTTGGCCATTGAGAACATTAGGTTTCGCAAAAACGTTCAGAATTCAACATTGCCTGAATTGTCGCCTCACAATAAGACCCCTCAAGCGTCTGTGCCATCAACGAACATCTGCGTAATGTTTACAGATGTTGTTAACATTTTAAGTCAGGAATTCGATCTTGATTCTCGCTAGAATGACCTTTCTAAGTGCGATTCCTATCAACTCATACAGTGGGTTATCTGAAAAAATCATCCAATTCACTAAAATACTGATTATTTAAAAAGCACTTCTATTCCTGGCGGGAATAAGAACAGTGCACCGAGGTATTGATTCCTTAGAGATGGATATTCTTCGGCCTACGATATTTCATTCTAAGGGCCTGTTGAAAGTACACTTGAACTCCTTGTTTTCATAGGACAAGGACACCAGAAATACAGACCCGCCTTTTAGGCTATTTCGGGTTACCCAGTGCTCAAGTTCCTCACTATAACCAGCAAAATGCACTTTCAAACTACCATCACGAGTAAAACGTCGGTAATGGGACTAAGAGTCTGGGTTGTGGTAGTCACTTCTCAATGCGGTATACATTACAATCATGTGAGATGCCAGACCCACTGATTGAAGCTTGGTAAGCGTGAAGTTTTGAACCTGACCACAAGTGGAACTCGTATATAGGCTGTTTAATTTTGTCAGCCATTGCGCCAGAGCCCACTTCGGGCAGTTTTAACTTTGTATAGTCATCGGAAGATGAACGAGAGAAGGCAGTGAGGTTGATACAACGACAGCCTGCCTCACTAAAAGCAAATCCCCACGCAAGTCATGCTTGCGCCCACGTCATGACAACTGTGATTCCCATTAACAGTGACGGACAAATCATCGGACTATTCGGTGAATCTGAAGGCAGTAAAAGGTGGAATAAACTTCAAAAAACGTGGTAAAATAGCATGACTTTCGATTATAACAGAAGAATTCGGTTGCCATGAACTGGTAATTCTATCTGTGGCAGCTGAATGTCCATTCGAAAAACACGGTATCTGTAAGTCGTCAGCCATAAGGTCTTATCCGCCACAGTTCTGGAACGAAATACCGCAATACAGGAGGGCTATGTGGCGGTTTTAATCCTGAAATTCTGGTGCTAGAAGAAACTTTACCCCAACAAGTCAGCTTATATAATCATTTAATGGCAACCTATGATTAAATAAGGGTTTCGGGCGACAGGAGGGGTAGGAACAGCGTGCTTAGTATAGGTATAATGAGAGCCAATGGTGTCGATGAGCCATGCTTTTCTTAAAATAACAAATAATCCCCTTTCTACTAATATGAGTGAGCTACTGGTGTTATTTGAGAAGATAACTTGATACGCTTTTGCCCTCGTTTTGGTCTTTCTCAGTTGTCACATTTTGCAGTTTTGCGGATTATGGCTCCAACTTTGCATCCGTTTTCACGTTAGACATTATTTCGCAGTTTCTTTGTAAGCGCTTCTGTCACTCAAAGATAGGATTCGCGTATTTTCGAACACTCCAGAGGTTATGTTTCATATCGCGTCTTTTGTAGAACCTTAGAGAACAAAAATGAACTATGCAGAAGTACGTGGCTTTCCAGATTAGTGATACGCTCTGACAGGAACGTTTAGTACTTTAAGGGTTCAAACTGATTTTTGAGTCTGTGACCGATGTAAAAAACTGATACAGTGCAATTTGTCAACGTGGTTATTGGCTATAATAATCTAAAATGATTTAGGATCTGAAAGGGTTTCCATTGTAATCATTGCAAACAATTATAAGTAAAGAAATGTAAACTAGGGTAAAAACTGCAATGAAATTTACCTCATTTCTCGAAGAAGTTTAGCGTCAGTACCTGAGCATGAGAAATTATACACGTAAGCATATGCCGTTTGATTAATAATGGTTGGACGACAGACGTCGAAGAAGTGTGGTCTCAATCGTCCGATCACAATCTTGCCAATTTGCACGAATAGCGCTGTTGTAGCATAACCAAATCCAAAGAGAAAATAGAATTTGTACAAACACAGAACGACCTAAAAGTGTCGTGTGGAAAAAAATCTTACTAAAGGAATATCCCGATACTTTGTCCCAAAGCCAATTTGAAATGCCCTTACAAGCTCAGTTACAGTCACCTGTTAAATTAAAAACTTTTAATGAATTTACAATAAAAATTGTGACGATGGGTCCAACAGAGAAAAGTACAACACTCTTAACCGTGGACGACATGTAAGGATACATCAGGCTTTCATCGTTTTGGAAATAACCACGATGAAATGGCTGGAGATAATGGACAGTAACAGCTACCGCTATAACTACGGAAATATTAGAAAACTTCAAAAGTTACTAGGAATGACTGAGAGGACGTCAAAAAGAACCCTGAGCAGCACACACTTAATGTCCCCCATCGACTGCAAATATAATAACCACACAAATATTAAAAAAGCGCTCGCTTCTACTCGAGGACGTTATTGTTTTAAACTGTTGTCTCCGTCAATTTGACCAAATAAACATGCAGCTAGTCCTTACTTGTGGAGAAACTACGTCAAAGTTTCTACTCAGCTTCGATCGTTGGAAATTTAGTCCAACTATAATGGTTTGCTGAGAAAGTGCCTTTGGATGGAGGTTAAGTTGCGAGCGAGGCAGAATAAACCTATAGGTCAGCAACAGGAAATGAACATGATAGAAGAGAAAGCGTTGCCCCTAAATCCTACCAGCACATATCTCATTATATTTTACTGATTAAATTGGAAATAATATTCATTATTCAAATAATTTGATATGGAATGCCTCAGTTAAAAACTGACCTGCGTTCCTCAACCAGTCGGACTAAATTATTCACCTCACTGATATCATATCGCAAAGTTAAAAGCACGGACACATTTGGTGAAGATTTTTTCAGGGTCCTGATGGTTAAGTTTAATCCCTAATCGCTCTTGCTCAATCTGGAACATAAATCTGTCAAAGTTCCTTTTAACGTTTTCCAGAGATGGTGACATCACAACATCTGCAGGGAGGGCTTTCCAGGATTTGACTACTCTGACAGAGAAGGGGAACTTCTGCACAACTGCTGAATACGCAGTTTTAATGGGTGACGCCTGAGATGGGTTGTGGTAGAAAATTTAAAGAAGTCCGCAAATTGCAGGCAGCAATCTAATCCCTTCAAAATGCGGAACATCTGTAGATTCCCGCGTATTTTCCTTTAATTAAAAGGGAAGAGATTAAAATTTTTGATGGGTTGCGTACGATAAGGAGCGTTGACTCCTTAACATTTTATTTGCTCTCCTTTTTACTCTTTCGAGACAGTTCTGCTCTCGAACTATCCAGTTTCTCTAGGATTTTATAGCTTTTTCCAAATGCGGCCTCACGAAGGTACTGAAGATTTTTGCGAAGATATCTTTATCGAAATTCGAAAAGGCTCTCCTGATGGCGTGCAACACACACATTGTGCTGTTTGCCACTCTGGACCAGTGAGAGGATGGTTAAAAAGTAGTTTTCGTCAGCACACCAAGGTCTTTTTCCGTTTTTACGTCTTTTAAAGCTGTACCTTTGAGAAAGTAGCTTCTTCTGTCGGTGCATCCGGGTGAGTAGCCTAAGCGAATCATTGAATCTTATCTATGTTGAACCACAAAAGCCAATGACTTGACCACACCGCCAACCAGTTTAAGTTTTTCTGCAGTCTATATTCGTCGGCAGAGCTCCTTATTACACTCCAGCTTTTAATGTGGTCAACAAACATTACCGCTTCACAGTCTAGGTCTCTGACACATGAGTCCGCGTATATTATGAACAGAATTAGCTCTAGAACTGAACTCTGGGAACCCTAATATTGACTAAAGCAGAAATTGAACTATCTTGGCCAGTTTAAACAACCTGGCGATGGTCCATGAGGAAGTTATCAATCCATTTGAGGAGTTTACCCCTCATTCCTATTTTTTCTAGTTAGTACATCAACCTTCGTTGTGGCACAGTTTCGAATGCCTGTTGAAAGTCAATAAAGGCGATATGAATCGCGTGCCTATCTTCAAGAGCTCGGATGCAGCTCTCGGGAAATTGCTGGAAATAAGTCGTGCAGGATCTTCATTTTTGGAACCCGTGTGGACAGCATGATAACAAATTATTGTTCTCTAGGAATTGAACCAATTCTCTCTTAATGATCCTCTCCACAACCTTGCCGAGGATGCATGTCAAGCTTATGGGCCTGTAATATGTCACCGATGCCCGGCTACCGTTTGTGTATCGCGTAGTTATATGCGACAGCTTCCAATGCAGTGGAAGTGCTTCAGAGCTAAATGAACCTTGAAAGAGCCCTGGCAGTGACGCACACACTTCTCTGGCAAGTTCTTTGAGAAGCTTTGATGGAATCTGATCCAGTCCGGGAGATTTCGACTCGCTTAGTCCCGTTTGCGCAGTCATCTCTATTCAACGCAGCAGTGGCCTAGGTAGTCAGACGAAGACACAAGCGTCAATGGCATCTACATTGACTTTATGAATCACTCCGTTTGCCTTTTCTACCACCATTACCTGACAAGGTCAGAAAATCTGAGAAACGTGAGAACAGACTAAGATGAATATATATATATAAATATATATATATATATATATATATATATATTATATATATATATAATGCACTGGTACGTTGCTAAAGATGTAAAAGGCAAGACGTAGACAGCTGTTTCATGGTCGTTACCGGTCATCAGTACGTCATATGCCTTGCGCAGTGAGGTATATCTACATGTCCGACAAGCGTATGACACTCACTGATGTAGTTAGGATCAAACATGTCTTGCCTGTTGCATCTTTAGCAACGTACCAGTGCATTATATGTGGCATGTGTCTATTGACGCAACGTTCGTGTATCGCCAGTGGCTAGCTGGCGGGCGGACGGACATAATGGGATCAAGTGGGATGTTAACCACATCAGTGAGTGTCATACGCTTGTCTGATATATATATATATATATATGGCATGCGTCTTAATAGACTGGAGCCAAGCTGAGTGCAACCGAAACATGGAATTTTGTAAACAACACCTTTTTATCCAGGTATCTACGACCGTACTTAGGGTCTTCAAGCTGTTAGCGTAAAGTAGATGTAGGGTGGTATGTTACTTGTATCTGGTGTTTTCTTTCTTGTCTTTCGAAAAGCTCTGATACATTTTTAATATATGGGAGAGTTCGCCAGGTCATCGTTTTGGGTGCCTGGGTGGCCGTGTCGTACGAAATATCTTTTTCTTTGTATTCTTGCCACATCAGACATCGATGAATGAATTCACGTGGGTATCCATTTTTCGAGAAGAAGTTAAAGAGGTATTTAATTTTTGATCGATTACTTTCTTCATCAGAGCAGTGTGTTTTGGCTCGATTTAGGAGACTGTAGACAGAACTGCTTTTGTGAGAGAAAGGATTTTTACTCTCAAAGTGTGGGATGACCTCAGAGTATGTTTCTTTGCGGTAAACTGAGGTGTGGAGTGATCCATCAGTTTTCCGATGTACGAAGACATCCAAAAATCAGCGTTGTCCATCAGTTTCCGTTTCGAACGTGAATTCAATTCCTTGAAAGGTGGTTTAAAATTTTTTGGAGCAGGTCTACCAGTTCTTTCTTGATGATGACAAATGTATCATCTACATTCGTCTCGCAGCCACAATTTTGGTTTAACAGTAGGGAGAGCTATCTATTCCGATTTCCACATTACAGCGTCGGCCAGGAAGCCGGATATGGGTGACCCCATTTGGCCCCTGAGGACTGGAATTTATTTAGGGAGTGCTTGTTGAATCTAATAAAATGCCACTGTCCGCCATCACAGTTT
>WEDG01011913.1:0-33343 GCA_017591395.1 Schistocephalus solidus | reverse complement strand
CCGCCAAAATGCTAAAATTTGATCGAGTGTTTGTGGACGGGCGGTAAGCAAACTGTCATGCGCAGCTCTTCGCCAAAACCGATTGACTTTGGAATGCTCTGTGTGTGGGCCGATAAACAGCGATAGTCGATCATTGGTTCGATCGATGTCCACCTTTATGCTCCATGGGGAGTGGAGCAGGACGGTGACTTGCGCGTGATTTATGATAGATTGTAAGCTGCTATCGCATTTCTCCTCCTCATTAGAGCCTGAATAAGATTATCAAGAAGATCGAGGTGGGAGATTTGTGGTTGGCGTGGTTGGGTCCTTGTCCTAATATCTTTGCGTTAATCATCGCCATATTACAGATAACTCGACAATTTTGCCGCAGTTTTCGTTATTTGATTACGTATTCGTTTGGGTATCATTTACGGTTATTAATATTGTTGCCACATATATACATATTTATATAGCATATTATCATCAATTTCATAAGCGTAGACGAAGCCACCATCATATTGAACATCACAATGACAAAATACGAGCTGCGGCTCATCGAAGTGTTCGACAGTCAATAAAGCGTCGCGGAGCTCAATCTCGTGGTAGCCACAGAGGATGATGATCAAGTTGGTGAATGGTTACCCTGGCCCCTGTTCTTGTCGGTTTAATTTCATATACATATATATATATATATATATATATATATATATATATATATATATATGGCGTACATACATATGCTACATATATATGAAAGTAGTGGTTTTCGGGAAATGGAGCGCATTGTAATTTCAGTTATGATTAGTTCGTTTGAAGAAATTTTCAGCCGCCAGTCGGGTAGTATTGATGAGGGTGGTGACGATTGGTGTTTATCGGCTTTGTTTTCGGTGGAAGTTGTATATCTTATCCCGGTAGCTGGGCGACACAGCGAAGCTGATTGACGCAGACTCATGATAAGCTGACCAGCTTCGGTCATTTTCGACTCATTTATGCGCATATGAATGCAGTTCAGAGCGCACAGCGTGCCCCGTTACCAGGATACGCCATTTCGTATATTGCGTTCGGTATTGAACACCGAACGCCATTATTGTCGTTATTGATGGTAGATGATGTTGATGTCTGATTGTTGGAGCTGGTCCAAACCAGATTCCGAATGGCTGAATCCGGGTCGATGGGCGATTCCGATCTCAGCGGTCTGGAGGAGGCGGAAAATCGGCCTCGTAGACGCTATCAACGTATGGCAGCATGCTGTGACTTTTGGCTGTTCTGGTTACCAGCGGCATTATCTTGTCCAACTCTTAAAATTCTGTCTGAAGACGTATCACCTCGAGGGACCCAAATGAGCAGATCAGAGGGACGCTAATGATCGCTGCCCGGGCTTCATCGAGTGCAGTTCTCCAAAAGCTTGAGACTCTGGCTTTCGAAAACTACAGCCAACGCTTGACTCGATATCGATGATAATTCTTCATCATCAAACGTGATAAAATGATCAAGAATTCCATTAGCGTCCTGAATTAGCCTCCCGACATCCAATTTACCATGCGGAGGCCGAAATTAACAAACAACTGCCATTCCTGGATGTTCTGTCCACCGAAAATCCAACGGCACATAAAACCATGCCTATAGGAAGCAGATCAACACACACCAAATTCTAAGTTACCACAGCGCACCCGTTGTGCCAACGGAAGCTGCGGTTGAACTCTACAGAAGGGCAGAAACATTACTGCAGCGAGTCGGATGACAAAAGGCAGAACTCGCCACTCCATTTCATGGCCAAAAGGATACCCTCACCCCATCGAGCGCGCAGGCTGGCCAAACTGAAAATCTGGTAACAGAACAGCCAAAAGTCTGGCATGCACTGCCATTGTATTACTGACGGCGTTCTGAGCCGCTCTCACATCAGTTGGGGATCGGAATCGCCCACGAATCGATTCAACCATTCGGAATCTAGATGTGAGACCGAAAGCGCTCCATCGATGTGAGACGTCAAACATCATCTACCGATCCAATGTGACTTGCAGTTAATCATCGGAGACAGGAAGCGGGTTGCAGACCCAGTTACCGAACACGCGGGCAGTGAGGAGAATGGACCCATTCCTGGTGGCGGAACGCCAGCAAATCCTGGCACACGTTCGCCCTTCCAAACGCCGAAATCCTGGTCGAAATGACCACGCAAATCGGTGGAAACAATCGAAGCCCGGCTTACGAGCTCACGTCGACAAATGTTGCGTCGCCCTTCCGGCAGCCCACCAGGGCCCTGTGCTGTTCATCTAGAACCCAAGAACACCGAATTAGGCCAAACGTGAATCTACGCGGAGAACCCAGACGGATACGCACCCAACCACCACGACCAAATGACGAAGGCGCCAATCACGATCACCGCCGCATCAATACCCCTCGACAAGACGAGATACGCCATCAATAGTGACATAACGACCAGTCGATCAGGGTTAATTACAAACACGAGGACTCCAGATAGTTTTGTCGCCTCAACGAGAGACACGTCGGTTCCGATCAGCAATTCTTCACAGAGACGAGTTCTCGTCGGCAGCAAGAACGTCAGTCAAGATCTTCAATGTCCTTCCATATAATACCGCCAGTAAACCGGTACACGAACCTCGTACAACCGGTTATCACCCCCATAAATACCGTAGATGATACCGTCTTTCGACGGAGTTTCGTATGTTGAACGTCAGACAATACAGGCAGTTCCGAGATCGCCTTCATATACATATATACATATATATATACATATACATACATATATGAATATTGCCGATATTTGTCGGCAGATGAAAGCGTTAAGTTGGTGCGCCAAATCTGATTTAACATAAAGGAAAATCCTTTCAGTTCCTTAAAATCGTTGATGACGGTTGAAATTTGAATAAAGATAGTTCTTTTCGTGATGACTGATGATCACAGTCATTAAATCGTGGAAACGATTCAGCGGTAATAATAACACGATGACAGCCGGTATCAAAATCCGCGTTGTTGAATTTCGTTATCCTCGAAGATGTCAGCGTTCCAGCGTAACGGGCGACGATATCGTCGATATGTATGGAATTGAAGATACGTACCGCGCGTACGACTTTCGAAAGAACGACAGAGCACGATAGTTGACCAAATGAAAATGATTACGTACCTGGCGAACGTTAAAACCATAACTGTTCCTTCGGTGTTCGTTCAGTATTACGCATTCCATCTCAACATTTCATCACCAAAACATTTTTATTTCGGGATCAATACCGCGATTTTAAATCTATCCTTCTGAGTTCGCAGAACATGCCGCCTTTGTGTTTCATCATTTCCGGGAAATCGTAGAACAATAGAGCGCTGTTGCAGTAGCAGCCACGTTGTACGCAATAAAATTGGCGATGGATCGGCGCGTTGTTCATGATGAAGTCTTCCGGAACATCGGGAATCGTTATCATTCCGCAAGATATCAATTGCTTCCGGAGTTGTGAGACAAATTGAACATAAACAGGTCGATTTCCGCTTCTCTCAAACCGACGGGAGGAATAACCTTCAAGCTTGCCGGTTTCGACCATATCAATTACGGATTTGCTCGGTCGAGATCTTCTCCTTACCGATTTTCGAAGCTATGTAGTCCATTTTCGTCGTTGTTTTCACGAGAAAAATTTATTTTATACGCCAAGCCTCGTTGTTCATCAAAATGACATGCCAGAGGAATATTGTAACTATCGGTACTGTTACGGTTTCATGAAAGCCACTTGCCGACGGAAGGTCGGGAAAACGGCCCAGTGGAGAGAGCATTATCGTGGTTCATTGTTCAGCAGTGCATTCTAGTTTCGCCGCAGCCAAGATATGCACTTCGGTATATTTGTCGAAATGATATCAGTTCTTCGTAATAGCCTTGACTTTCATGTTGTTTCAAAATAAAATTATACTGAAGAGTGGTATAGATTTCATCGACCCCGATATGTCTCTCAACAACGTTTCTGTCATTGTGTCATTACCGTCGTTCTTGTTCAATCCAATCTTTACGATTGCGGTGACTTACCCTTCGGCACCGCCCCGGCTCGACAAATAAACAATCAGCTATTTGGATTTATTTATGATTCGAAATAATTGCGTCACCGGTTTGTCGTCAGAGCGACAGTCCAACGGTATAGCATCAAGAAAAGCCAGAACGAATATCGTGTAATACGAGACCGGTGTAACGCTTTATGATCGCTAAAGAGACAATATAAGCCGTATAAAGTCTTTGTAAAATAAGAAGCTTCCGTTCTTCTTCAGTCACAGCATCGTGCCGCAAAGGCCTGAAAATTTGATATCGCTATTGACAGCCATGCCCTGATGATTTCACCGCCGGTTTTCACCAGACAAGTAGTTCAGTTGCGCCGACAGTGGCTTAAAAAGGTTGTGAAATTCGCGAACGCAATATCTTTTCCATCGTCGAGTTACTGACGTTAATTCCGGTTTCGGTTTTTGGTGATGGTTACACCTACTGTTAAGTCAACCAGCTGGTGAAAGAATAGCGTGAAGCTCGATGCAGTAGTTGTAGTAGCAATAGTAGTAGCGAAGATATTTCGATTGAATAGAGACTTCATTTGACCTCCATAAATCCTTTCACTTTCGACGTTACCGTTGAACTACAGCCTTGCGCCGTTCAAAAGTGCACGTTGCCCTCAGAAAGAGGAATGGTTCGGTTGTAGGTGCCTGACCTTCGATCATCAACGAGCGAGCTCGGTATACCTGTGGGTATGACCGGTTGATGACAGAAATGCTCATCTTCTTTGTTCCAGCTGGCACAGTTAATTCGTTTCACATTGTCATTGGTCATTACTACTACTACTGGTTGGTTGGTTATCATTACCAATTAATAATAATACTGTTGGTTTCACGCTGCTGCTGGTCATTTTCGGCTAATAATATTGGTCATTGGTTGCTTTATTGGTTACTATTTCTTCTTATCATTACTGGTTTCTCTCTACTACTGTTGACATTACTACTGGTTTCACGCATTAATATTGATTACTATTGGCTTCATTACCACAATACTGGTTACTGGCTACTACTGCCATTACTGTTAACGTTATTACGTTAATATCATTACTTCTACTGAGTTTGTCATTACCGAGTGGTTGTGGTCGCCGTGACAAGGCGATTAAGTTCTTTCGTGCCATCGTCGAGCGTTTATCGAATGGAATGTCAACGTTTTAATGCCGCGAGAAAGGAGAGTAGGTAAACACTGGCGTTTGTCGGCCAAAAGTTTATTCGGTCAGTAATAAATCGATGGTAATGACTTCTTCTTCGTGAGAAAGCAGACTTTAGTCAATATACCATTAAGGAGAATGAGTCGGCTGCTAATTCAACACAAACGAGATCATGTTCAAATACGTCTTCTGGCTGGGAGGACTTCAGCTGATTTTTGCCCGTTACTTCGCTAACGGGCATATTTGCCTGGAAGTTGCACCAATGCGAAAGTTGGCGCTGTTGCTACAGTCAACCATCAATTTATGTCGCCGGGTTGTTTTCATTAAAATGGTTCCGGCGACATACATTCTTTGCCAAATGCCGTTAGATCACGTGACAAGCGAAAGAGCCGCTGTTATCTCTTCGTTTCGAAGATTGACGGTTGAAGCTTCCGTCGATAAGCACAATGTCGGTTAAGCGTCGGGTATGAAGCCGTTATCATCAAGAAGTAGTATAATACCGCGGGCCGAAAGGACTGCCGTGGGCAGCATACTGGGTACAAGCGTTATTGGGAATGTTTTGGATACTAACAGAAAGCGAAGTTAGCCGAAGTCAGCGGCAAGAGCGTTGTTATGCGATAAAGCCAGCGTCTGTCATTCCAGCCTGTTCATCGGCAAAGTTCACGAGCCAGCGAAATGTCATGACAGCAGGTGCCAAGCGTAAAGCGACACAATGCTCAATACCCCTGGCTGTACGCGGCAGAGTAGTTCACCAGCACTGCGGTAGAGATTCGATACGCGGCGTCGCAGTTCGCCATAAATCAGGCTGGCTGGCGGGCAGCACTGAAAGCCGAGCACTGACGGTAAACCGAACCGATAAGTTCACCACGCAGCCACCTCTTCCTGCGTATACTCAGCCGCAGATGGAGCGTCAATTTCATGAAGTGATGCTTCGAAAGCGTCGCTATCGTGCCACGGGGAAAAAGAAGAGCGTCAGCCGTCGAAAGCGGGCCCTGCCAGTTTCCGGCACAGCCGTTATCTTGCCGATGGTGTCGGGATTACATGTTGACAAATCAAAACACGAAAAGGAGATATAATAGATGCTTGACAATAGAGTTAACGCGAAACAAAGCCATTCGCGCCACCGTACGCGGGAGCGATGACGCGAGCCGCCGGTAATTGCGCCTTTACGCGCATGCGCATGCAGCCGAGAAAGCATGCATCAATCGCCAGTAACGCTGATGAGCGTAGCGAATGAGCCGCATTTGAATATCAAATCTCTCTCGAACAATTCATCTTTCTTCGTTCGCTTCTGGCCAAACACTTCTTCCCAGCCTGTGCTGCTCTCTACGACGCAATAGCGCGTAATTAACACCCGGTTCAGCACGCATAAAAAACCATGTAGAAAGATGCAGCAATTGCAATTCTTTTGTATTGAAGCCCGAATCACCTCGTAGTTCGCGACAGAACGAACTGGCGAAGAATCAACGAATACCGGAATGTTGAAAAGTCGAACAGTCGGAACATGCAGCATATTAATCTTCATATTAACATGAGATCATTCATTTCAGTTCAATATTCGGGTCCGTCTGCCTGCAGTTCATACTTCATGGTGATGAGCTGACATGTTAATAAATCGGGATGTTGATTACCGTTACACGGATAGCTCACCAGCAAAGTTTCGATGGTATCGGTGCGCGGTGCGGTTTAAATCAGATTTTAGGTTCCGCATTGGTTGGCGACTGGCTCAAATGGTTGATCAGGTCTGCCGACATCCATTTGTACGGCCTTTATGACGCCGGTAGAATGGATATTGACGAAAGTCTCCATTGGCCATCTGGAGAAGATTGTTCGTCATTAGCGTAGTAGAAAATGTCGTTCGACATCGTTCAAAGCATAGAATGAGAAACGGCCGACGGGACGCCGACGATTATCAACGACGAACCACCTTAATCAACAATAATTATCATCATCGCTGATCAACTGAATATTCGTCTAATCTTCACCAACGTCTTCAACCATCGCCACCGTTCAGACGATTTCAAAACATCGAAACGCATAAACGAACGTTCGTCGTGTCAGTGTTTGTGTTCGAAGAAGATAAACGATCTCAGAAGAAGATTACGCCGACCGGTAACTTCAGTAATCATTACTTCCAAAGGATCATCAGGTTCGAAGTTTGTTTATCCGCAGCGAAGCCTATCATACGATCATCCGAACGAAAGTTCGAGATATCGACCGACAGGTTAATGATATATCTTCGAAAGTCCACAAACAATTTTACAAGAAGAAGTGTCGATTGATGTCGATTCAGCAACTCTCCAAATAGTCTCAGATACGTTCATGCAACTTCATGCTTCATGTTATCCTTATTAATCATAAAACGTCACGAGACGAAACGTCGTCATCCAATTATGGTTTTGCGTTCATCGAGAAAGACGCATCAAACGACACCGGTTAATCACTGGCTTCCTCGCCGCTCCATAACCGTCGCAAAGAAATCACCAAATGTTCATCAAACGACGAAGAATTCAGTTTGACGGCTTTCGTTAATCAGTATCAGAATCGTGCCGATTTACCGTTCAACACTGTTTCAGCCCGACGTAACAAGCATTTCATAGGGTACAGTACCAGGCGCACATAGTCGCAAGTACATGGTCGTAGATAACCGAATGGCCATAATAAAGAAAGTACGCAGTCCAACGAAGAAGTCGGCTAGACCAGTTCAATAAGCAAACACGATACGGTTGACTTTGGCCAGCCATCATATATTATTTGAAGATCCGTGTTTCAATCGTGTCTTTGATTGACCAATGAAGGCGCATAAACCACGGAAATATGCCACGAACTGCCGATATCGGCAATCGATCCTCAAAGCCGAATGTTATTTAACGAATTTCGAATCATCATCCGGTGAAATGATGACGACTGATAAATACGATCAAAGTAAGATCTGCGTTTCCCCGATTGCAAAACAACAGTATGTCAACTTATCGGCGTTCTCGTCATACAGCAGCCGACGCTATCGCCACGCCCACCACGACATAATTGATGAAAGCAGCAGCGTTGTTTCTGCCGACACCAATCACGGTACAACCGAAACGTTCGATTGAACAAGTATAAATTAAATAATGTTGGTGCGACAATCATCGCCATCTTCATTGTTCAGATATCCTTCCTCCGCAGAACGAAAAGTATGATTGCGGTGTCGCCCGGTTTCATTATCGAAGTTGGCAGAAAGTCACTTCGCCTTTCGAGTCAGTTTTCAGAGTCAAAACACGAAGACAGTTGTCCGATTTCGTTTCAGCCTGATATCGGACGTTCTGATCGTCTCGGTTTCGAAACCGATCAGTGGGGATAATGCAGTCTATCCATGGCGAACGAAGAGAAACCCAGGAGACCGAAAGATAATGGCTACAGTCGGAAGAATCGTTAGCGATTCACGGTTAAATCGAAGTCGACGATGTTCGCGTTATCGCACTATCTTCACGTCTTCACCATACGAGTTTTGACGCGTAAGATTTGCGTCAACCATTTTACCAGAGCAGAAAAATTAACGCGATTGTTTGAAGAAAATTTCGAAAGTCAGTGATATGCGCCGGCAAAAGTTCATTGCCGTCACAGTCCACCGGTCAGCCGACTAAAACATCAACCGGGTGACTCTCAACGGTCAGAAGGCTTCACGTAAGCCGTTCGCTCGTCAAATATTCATACAAAATTATTCACCATCGCCGCGCATGAGAAAAGAGGACGTTTATTTGAAGATACGATAGATTTAACGCATAAGCATGCGCGTATTATCTCGTCATCGATTTACTTAATCACTCGTAGTGTTCATGAGTTGAGGTCGCAGTGACATTACGAACTTTAAACTGGAGGGTTGGTATGGGCAAGTCAGTAGCAGAAGATTTTCACGAGCAGTAAAATCGGTACATATTGAAAGGAACTTTGATCGAAAAGTTGTGACACTTCATCGTTTACTTCGTTTATAGATAACCGTCAAATATGTTCAGTAACAGCAGTTAACCGTGACTCGTTGTTAATAAAGTCACCACCGATATACGAGCCGGTGGTTCGATCTACCTTTCGGGATCGTGAATATTAATCACGGCAGAGTTCAATTCCGCCGTGTTCCGGAAACTCGTCTCTCGACGCACGCACACGGTATAAAGAGTCGAAAGAAGCGGTTATCGGGTTTATCAGTACCGCCATCAGCCATACAAAACCTCGCATTACGAGGTCAGGTCAATGAAATCAGCAATGCGGCAGAGTTGACGTTCAACCGTCAGTGTTCATATCGAATCGGTGCCGCCAGTTAAGTCGGCCGACGACGACCACCGCCAGAAATGGCCATCTGTTCCCCCGTCATTGTGCCAGTCACGATATTCTGCCCATGTCATTAATTACGTTCACCCGAATATCATAGAAAGAATGCTTGCCGACCAACGCCATACCACCTTCGCAAAAGCTGATTTCGCGTCCCCTGCCGTTATGTACCATTACAATATGGAAACAACGAAAGCAGAAGTGATCTTCAGCAGATTTAGTGTTTGAAACGCAACAGACGGTTCGTGAAGGCAAGTATTTGACGCAGAAAGAATCGCCCTTATAATTAAACATTTCCAGCTACGCCTGTTAAGATGCGCTTCGGCGAGCCGATGACATCGTAAGAAATTGCGTTACAACCAATTTCTGTCAATGAAGAAATCTTCACTTCAAGTCATTTTCCGGCTTCAAGACCAGCAACTGCGAGTTATCGGTGTCTCCGGCATCGGTGAGCAGCGTGAATGAAATAGCCGGTAAAGAGCCAGCATTTCTGGGCACGAGGGCAATGAAGCACTTTCGTCACAACAGTTTTACTTCAACACAGAAGTCCATTACGATTAGTCGCAGCCCGGTGAATAAAATTTGTCGCTTAATGCCAAAGTACGTAAACAGAACCGGTTGGAACGTCTACTTCCGACAAGCCAAGCTTCTTCCTGTTGCTGGGATCATACCTCTTCTGAATAACGCCAGCGAAACAATCAGTGCCGGTATTTATATCTGTCGGTCTTGTCGCCAGGAAGAGAAATGACAGCAGAATTCCGTTCACCAAAAAAGCCCAGGTTACTCAGCTTCGAAATATCGTTTATTGCAACTCCATATCAATAGTTTGCACGCCGCAGCAGCTAATAAGCCGGGCATTCGTCATAAAGTGATCCCTCAGTTATCTTCGCGCTTTCGGCAGATAATCTGGTTCGAAATTAGCCAATTTCTCAAGATTACTCGCGGTCTGAGCGACCGTTTATGAAGCGGTTCAGCAGAACGTCGATTGGCGAATACTTGGCCGAAGTCCTTAAAGTCACCGCATCGTCGAGCTGGTCACAGCCGTTACAAGGCGTCGCAGTATACCTTTGAACTTTACCGTCGATATTGTTCATATCAAGTCTTCTTTGCCAGCGCAAGTAGAAATAAATCAATAGTTATGGGTCATTTCACCGCCCGCCGGGCAGCTTCAGAATATTACGCGGCGGTGCCACGCACTCGCACCAAACATTCAATAGCCTTACATCGGCATCTCATGGTTTCAAACAAACCGATCCGTTCGACGCAACAAACAGCTTTACGAAATCAAAACCGAAATACCACCATAGATATTCGCCCGGTATCGTTAACAGAGCCGTTATCGTGTTCAACTCGAATTCGCGTCGATTCATGTCAATATCGTGTCTTCACTCGCCATTCATTGCCAGATCGAAATTCATTGAATAATCAGGTTCAGGTTGGCTGTTGCATATTGCGAGCTCGAAGCGTTTAAAGCCGTTAAGACGAACCTTCAAGGCAGAACAGAGGACACAGAACGGCGTGACGGTAAGCCGAAATCAACAAAACATGCATTCATTCAAAGTCTTCGGTCATATCATGTAGCCGGTACCGTGCGAATAGTCATCGCATCAACTCCAAAAAGCGATCGACTGATGCTGGTCAAAGTCCCCGATTCGAGCGACAGCATTTGCGGCGTCGCCAAGAACGGTTGCCTTCATTTCATTGACGCAAATCGTGACTTCCGAATGAATGACACAGTAGCCGCATTTAAATAAAGTCTTCTTGCTGGAGGAATTACTTTAAACATGATCGGTCGAGCAGGGTAGACCCTCTGTACCATACGCTCAGTTCAATGCCACGAGAGGCGGTCTTTGGACTGGATTCAAAGCTCAACCTCGTTTTATCAAAACTAAAGGTTCAGTGTTAAAAATGATTACTCAAAGTTCATAATAAAGAGCCAGTTCGATGCAATACAGTGAAAGCGCGCCAGCAAAACGTTTGGTTGATAACTACTCCAGAATAACGCACTGGTTTCGCCAATGTTTCACAGTTATTCAGTGATCAAGGTGATACGGATGCTGATTTCGAGTTACCAGTTTAAACGAAAAGCCAGAAGCAGACGGTACGATTGAATATTTACAAATGCTCATATTCAGCTCCAAACAATAATCTTTCCAGTTGGCCTGTTTTCGCGCTAACTTCATAATAATTTTCACGAAGATACGCATAGCCGAGTTAACATAAATTCTGCTTCAAGAGCATTTGTTCTGTTAACTGCTCACCCAGGCTATACCGGCTCAAGAATACCGATGAAAGCACTGTTCGTGCCAGCGTTGTTATTCTTTGCCGACGAAAGACGCAGTTAGCCGTACAGAAAGCGGGAACGACGTCGAGGCCAAGAAAATTTCCTCGACTCCAGCATTGCAGCAGGGCGTTTCATTCGTGAGAAGCGGTGGTGCGATGTCAGTTCGACGGATAGTCTCGAAGTTCGTTATTTCAACGACGGAAGAGAAATAACAGATTTGGCGAAAGTTCAACGATAAACCGGTCGTAATCGAAAGCACGTCAAGTTTACAGAAAGATAACTTCCCGAGATTGTTCCAGTCAAATGATATTCAATATCACGGGCGATTATCAGGAACGAGATCAGCCGGGTATCTTCTACAACCGGTCGTCCGATTAATATCTGGTTCGATTCAATCCGTCGGTGATTCAGCGATTCCAGATTGGTATCATCCACTTTCAGCCTGGATCGTTCCTGATCTCGATTAAGAAATCGAATAAAATGGACCTTAGATTAACGCCGCCAAAGAATCACCCGAAGGGTTAATCAGTTGATTATTTTCAAACGATGATTCTGAATCATCTGTCAACCTTGTGAACTACGAAGCGTTAAGATCCATTCGAAGTCAATAGCAGCATGGCATGATGCGTCATCTCTTCCTTCGTGGTCAAACAGCGCCGCTCGTAATGGTTTGATTTATGATTTCAGTACGCATGCGGTGAACAGCGCCTTTGCTGAACTGAGAGTTCATCACTGCGATAACAATAGAACGTCCATGAAAGGGTTTTCGTTATTCACGAATGCGGTACACCGGAGGCGAAAAAGAAAAGGACTTCAACCGGTAACGGCTTCTTTGCGGACCAGAGAATCGAGTCGTGCTGCGGTTTTACCGCAATTTCGAGGCTGAAACAGAATCATATCTTCATCATAGTATCGAGCGACCGATCAGCAAGTCAAGGGAGATATCGATCGTGAAAGACAAAACAGATAAAGGATCGGCACGTACTAGTCGAAGAGCGAAAATTCCTTAGTCTCCACGGATATGGGAAGTCTGAAAGCCGAAGCCGAGCTTCAACGATGTCATCGCCTTCGACCACGGAGTCTTCGAAAGGCGAACACGCTGAGCCGGCGAAACAGCCGCGATTCAACCGGCGGCGAATGCAGGAGTTAACTTATCGACTTATTGAAAAACAATCATAAGTTCGTTTATCAATTCGTTAACAAAGATCAGACTATATCGGGTAACCGATTCGACGCCAGACGTTCACGAAGCTTACCGATTGAAGCACCTATCGCGTCATTTTACTGCGAAGATAGCGTTAGGTCGAAGCGAAACAGAAAGCAAACCAGACGGAAACCAGTATCGATCTGCGAATGCTTAACGACTTTGTCCGAGATAGCAAAGAACGAACAAACACCCACTTAAAACATAAGAACCGAGGAGACTGTTCCACAGATGTTAATATTAAATATGGCCCCATCATCATAAAAGTTGAATTTTGAAGATTCCGCCTTTATATAAAGCTCAGATGATGTATCTTCTTCGAGGCCAGTACGATTTACGATATGAAACGCGAGCAATATGATTACGAGCCTTTGTACGCCCATTAAACCGAGCGGTTCGTATAACGCCATGAGGCGGTCATAATATTAACTGCGGCCGATATTTAGCGAGGACGTTCAAATTCTTTACTTCGGAAAACTCATTGATTATGTTCTTTCGGTTGCGCGAATATCGCCTGAAACTATCAGCCTTCAGGAGATCTCGCCGGTCTCGATAACAAAACCTTCAAGATTCCGACAACGGAATCATTTCATCATCATTTCCATTTATCCACGTCATCAAAGGTAAGAAGTCAGTATCTCGAAACACTTATAAGACGCTTGGCGTGACTTTTGCTTTCGAGGTTAACGATAAACTGGTAGATCACTTTATCGAAGAAACTTCCATTTACATCTTCGACGCACGACCTGTGTTCGGTGACGCCGCATCATCCGATCTCGAAGACAGATACCGATGCATTGAATTTCATCTACCGGTATCTAGTTATTTGCATAACATCGAATCAAGGCATCGCGTGATATTAGACGAAATATCCGTTGTCAAACGAGATTTTGCCGAGCACGAATTTCGAGTATTCGTTCGACAAGTTGCTCGAACGATCGACCTCTGTACTCGGTGAACCGCATATATGGGAACGATGCGCCAGATTATTTGGGATTAATCATCCGCCGAAGTCAATAACAAACTCTTTATACACCAATACGGTTCAATATCGAATCACTTCTCTTTCGAGCCACCAATTGATGACGTACGTGGTATGCCGTCTTGACGAATAGGTTCAACCACGAGTTTGTCGGCTGACGCCTACGCCCGTCAATACGCCGCGCGATAGTGATATGTTCGATCACGTCAAAGACCGGCGGATCGATGCACCAACGAGCCCATCGCCAGCGATAATGTTCGAAGCGATAAATCACTGGCCATGGATCCGCCCTCGTCGCCGCTTCAGGTATACAACTCACGTGAAAACTATAATTGAATACAACCAGATGGAAGAGTTGACCAGCTTCCGCCATCGGCAGCTGATTTGTTACGTACTTCCGTTCAGTTTTTCTGGCGAGGATAATGCGCAATGCTCGGCGTCCGACACGTGGAAATCATCAACGGTTAAGAAACAGCGGTAAAGATTGGCAGTTCATTTTTTAGAATGCATTCGCGGAGGCAATATCAGCCTTTACAATATATGCCCGGTTTTTTAGAGTCGATTGAGAGTTTGAACTTCATTGATTACTGGTTTCGATAAAGCTTTCGTTTTCGATGGTTGCCGAGTGAACAAGGTGGAAGCGCGCGCAAGTTGCAGAGATGATTTCAGCGGAGTCTGACTGTTCCCGATCGCTTCGTGCTTCATTAACACCGATAAGATGTCGACTTGTGAAGAGAGAGATGGCGAGAAGATCGAAAGCCACTTTGTGCCAGTGCCGATCAGCTCAAACAGAACGGGTGAAGTTTGTTCATAGAAAGCTGACGTATCGTCTTCCTTATCATGGCCTTTCGGGCTCTTTCTCGATCGAAAACAGGATCGTTTTCAGCAGACCGTCGCCGTCGAACGGCGTTTCAAACGCCTCAGCAGGTAATCGCCTCTTTAGTCGTTCGGCGTTTCGACGTATCGATGACCGTTGTGCCGGTACAGCATAAGTAGGGTACCGGCGTGATCTCGACGTCGTTTTCCATTAACCTTATATCTTCGAATTAAATCGAGATTATATAAGCCCGGACGGCGTTGAGAAATAATAAACCGTAAGTCGATCCATTACGACGTTTTGACTATTCGAAATATATTGCAAAAGCGGTCAGACGGAGGAGGCATCGAAATTAAAGAGGAACAAGATAAAAAATCGTTATGAAAGGAAATGGCGGTATTTTGAAGAGTTGAACGCAAAAACGAGTCGTCGAAGCTAAAGACCGCTGAATTGCCGTCTTCCTGCCGAAGCCGAAGCAAACTGTCATTTGAAAAGGCGGCCAATTCATGAAGAATCGCACTACTCATAGAGTCTTCGTTTTTCAATTGTTCGGCAACAATTGCTCGGCGAGATATAAAGCCGCGCGGAAACGCGATATAATGGACAATCTCGACATTTATCACGTAAAACATAAGAAGAAGAAGCCAGTATTGCCAACAGCGTAAATGCTGTACCAGCGAATTGTCCGCCTCAACAGAAAAAAAAAAGAACTGAAAGGCACTTTGCAGTCATCGATGTCAACATTTCTTTTTTTCAGACGGACCTTCCTTCGTTAAGCCTTTTCGTTTACGCCGGGTGGCGGTGGTAATGCCATTGTCATCGAAGAAACGTCATTAGTCGAAAAAGGACCAAAGAAATACGCCGAATAAAGCACGAAACGTTATAAACTGCCAAAGTTCGCATCGTAAAACATATTTCAGGATATTAATTATGACAATTTCAAGATTCATTCATTGCGGATATCCAAACTTTATTCGATATCATTCATTTATTTTACCGAACTTCCGTAAAAATAATTGTTTGTCATTTTAAAATTATCATGTCAGTTGATCTCAAAAGTTGATTGATATTGTTACCCGAAAACAAACATTTACGATTGAGGCCTTCAGATCGTTCAGTTCATAGAGTCATGAAAGCAATATTATTTTTCAGGCTGTTTATATTCTGCATGGCTTAAAATATCGAAGAAGATATGAATGCAAAAGCTTTTATTGAGGTGCATGATGACTTGGGAATAACATTTGCGTGGTGATATTTGATTATGTATAACAGTTCAGGTGTTTGCTGTTCATCATTGAGAAGCTTTCGCATAATATCGGTAGTTTGGTGATTTCACTCTCTATTATTGACAAATTAGAGAGGTACCGATTCGATGGCCTGTCGATTCATCGATGAAAGAAATATATACCAAAGAGGCCATAGTAATAGTTTCATATGCAGTCGCTATGCACCAACATCGCCTTTAATTTGTTTCTGGCCATAAGGTGCAAGGCCGCAGCCAGCTTTCCGCTCAAATATTCAGATCGACCTGCGGATCGAGCCTCGAATCAGTTTTTCCGATGAGTTATCTCTAATTTTGTCCAATAATGTTCGGAGAATTAAAAGAGTCCACCAAGCTGCCGATCTTTCCTTGAAGTTATGTACGAAAAGCTCCTATAGTGATGTCAAGACGTAGAGCCTTTCTGAACTGTTGCCATAGAAGGTATCAAATATCCTCACACTAAAAATATTCTCCAAGTCATGTGCACTATGCAATAAAGCTTTGCATTTCATATGCTCTCGATATTTTTAAGCCATACGGGATATATTGCTCTGAAAAAATAATGTGCTTTTCATGGCTCTATGAGACAGATTGCTTGATCCTCACAGAATGTCGATAAATGTTTGCTTTTTTCGGGTGCTCTGTGAACAAGCGCAGCTAATCAACTTTGGGATATTAAGCAACGCGGATAATTTTTAAAATGAGTAAAGCAATTGAGTTTTTACATACTTTTGGGACATATGACCATAATTGGATGGATATTTAAAATAAATGGAGGAAAATACGATATCAGAATCGTAAGTTTGGACCGCTATAACGTATGAAAAAATGATCGTCAGAAATTGTCACGTTAGCCTGTATGAATGAATTTTGGGTTACGTTCGATGATAATTGATATCTTTATCCTAAATGAGAAATATGTTTTACATTCTGAGGCACTTTGGCGGATTTGCGCCAACGTTTCATGCTATTCAGCATGTTTCTTGGGTCCTTTTTGTTAAAAATAATGACGGATTTCTTTCCAGTAAACCTAATGAAAGTAATTCTACCCCTCCCCTTGGCTGACACAAACGAACAGCAGAAGGGAGGTCCGTCTGAAAAAAAAATGACTGAGAGCATCGTTGTTTACGAAACAGAGGGCGGCATAGTTTCTTTTTCTGTTGAGGCGGACCAATTGTTCGCTGAAGCACAGCTTTATTTACACTGTTGGCTAACCACTGTGCTCTCTTCGCCTTGTTTTACCACATGAGGAAACCATTTGTCAGGGCTAAATGTCAGGTGTCCATTACTATCCTTGTTTGCCACCCCGGGCTTTATATCCTCTGCACAAACGGTGTTTGCCGAGACGGACGGGTTAGAAAACAGACTTCTATTTGTTCTGGAGCGTTAGTGCGATTATTATGGATGGCCATAGCACGCAGACCTAAAGAGCATGATCACCAGAATGTCTGAGTTTAGCTGGCGTCAGCTAGGAAGACCTTGAATTCAGCAGTCTTTTAGCTCGACTGACTCGGTCAAAGATCCCTAGCTCGTGTTTCCAAGTACAAGTTTAGATAAATGAAAGCTGCGTTCAACCTGCTCGAAACTTCAACTTCCTCCTACTCGCCGTTTCTCCTTTTCATTCCAACCAGCAGTTTTTTTATCTGCCTTTGATTTTCCTCTTGGGTCTCGGTGCCACCTCCTCTACGTCTATTGCTTTTTGTGATCTTCAGATAGTCAAAAACGTCATGAATGGATCGGCTTACAGTTCCAATGATGTGCCCTTTGCAACGCCGTCAAGACCGCCGGCTCTAATCTCCAATTTAATTCGAGAAATGTGCTATAAGGAGTTAATGGAAAAGCAAACATTGGATCCCGTCACCTCGCCAGTGCCGAATGCAAGGCCTGTAGCGCCCTTACCGGCTGACAGTTCGTCGAGTAATGCATCCCCGGTCGAAACGCCGAGGAATCCTGTCCGGCTTAGGAAGACTGGCTTAAAGCGAAAGGCGCAGTTACCTGCAAGGCGTTTACTTGAAACAGCCAATTCGGCGGCGGCGTTGAGGAAGTCTGCCACAAAGCAGTCCATGTTTTCAGTCAAGAAAAGCCCAAAACCTGTCGAGAAAGACAGCCCTCTTACAACAGTGGTGGTAATTAGCTTTCAGTTAGATCTCAGACAAAACTACCCATTCTGACAGGCTGATAAACTTTTCTTACAAAGTTAGCAAAACCTCACAGTCCTCTTCTCTCTCGCTCTCTCTCGATAATTTCCTAGGGTCAACTGTCGCCTGTATCTCGGATGTTGGCCGACAAGAAGGCACAGGAAAGCTTAGAATCAGAACGAATCAAGACTCCACTGAAATCATCGCTCTACAGCCCACGCACGCGACTGGCTTCCACCTTGTTCTCGAACAGCCCATCGAAGACTGGAAACGCTGCGAAAGTCATGTGTCCAATGGGCGTAAGTTTTAAACTCTCATACTAGTTTAAAATAAGTAAAATAAAGGTAATGGTCGAAGTTAAATTGCAGCAGTGTTCCATCAAGCTACCGGTGGAACCGAATATGCTCCTTCCATCTGAAGTTTGTGTTCCAAATTATAGTTTTCACATGGGGTTGTATACCTACAAGAAGCGGCAATGAGGAAGGGTAGGACGTGTAACCCCATTGAGTTTAATAGCTAGAACAACCTACTTATTTAACTGAAGTAGACTTCGTTGGGTGCATGATCCACCAGTTATTTGGCGGAATGTGGTTATATATCCTACTCTTGCCCAACCATGCCTTAAGCCCAGGCGTGGGTGACCTCAGCTTCGAAAGCCGACTCATTGGTTCCCGGAGCCCTCTATCCTAAGGACATGCCTGTCGAGATAACGTATTTCCATGCGAAATGTCTATTGGGTGGGGAACTCGAGAAGAGAAGTGAGAGAGGTTCTCGATATTGGAACCGACTGCCTATCAAACAGGTGTATAAAGAGTTTGGTATTGTGATATGCGGATGGTGTAATCCAAAATAATCTAACATCATTCCCGCTATAAAATACAGTTCACAGGCACAAGTTGACCAAATCGTTCCGAGCAAGCTTTATCGGGTAAGGTGCAAAATTCGATATGACTATTTCAGCTAAAATCTCATTTAATGCGGAATAACCGTCTAATATACACAATCTGCCCAAAGGGCAGTCAGTGGTATACAAATACTAAGATGCAATCCATATTGTTAGATCAGACGAAATTCAAATACGTAATTATCTGTCATATGAGATCGGATGACCATGCGTGTCTGGGCCTTTAGGTCATTACTGATCGAAAGTGCTTAAAATGGGAAAATTTCTTCGATAAAAATGTCCACAACCGAACTGTCCTTTAAAAGGACCGACTTCAGAAGCCTATCGGCTGACAGTGCACCAAGTCACACCAAGCATAACGCTTGCACCAGGAAGTCTTATAAGTGACTCAGGGTCTGCGTGCGTGTCGATGCCTAGGAGAAGCAACAGCTTGCTACCTTTGGTAGTAAAGCATGGATAAATGGAAATGTGCATTGATTGCCTCCGAAGAGGCTGGTTTGGTTCCGTTTAGAAATGGAATCTTGAAGGTTTTGGTATAAGTTAGCAGATCCTCCTGAAATGTCGTTTCAAGGCGTGTTTTCTGTGGTGTTCGCATAACCCACCACCTCGCAATGAACGTAATAATGGGGATTTTTCAAGTAAAATTTGAACCAGTCCCTCCTTCATGGGCACCATCGGAAATTTTCAGATTAATATTCTACTTCGTGGCCCTTTTATGTGTGACTCCCTTGCAGACCACTCAATTTGTCAGGCGAAGGTAATACAAAAGAATGCAAAAGTCGTATCATAACCTCACGATGCACTATCCTTCAATCATTACTGGCTTACCTCATACAAGAAGAGATATCGTGTATGGAACGCGTCAGGCAGGGGTCCTAAAAAGTCTTTTTATGTGTGGTTACTCTATGCTAATATTAACTATCCTGAATTCGACAAGTCTGCATCCTCAGTTCTTATGTTTTAAGTAGGTGATTTGTTCATTCTTTGCTGCTCTCTTCAGTTAGACAAAAGTGTTAAACAGCATTGCAAGATCAATCTACTAGTTTTTCCATCCTGGTTTATGCCTTTGCTTTTGCTTCTAATGTTTTCCTTTCAACCTAACGCCTTATGCTTCACCAGTAAAAAATGACTGCAATAGGGTTCACTAATCGAATCGGCTAGAAAGCCCTTCAGTGAGAACGTCTAGCAGTATCAGATCAGTTTACTTGTGCATAATTCTGAAATCTTTATTGGATTCCGTTAGCAGGTGTCTTAAACAGACTTATGATTGTTTTTTCTCAGTGTCGAGAGGGATTGCTTCCCTGCATTCACCACCGGCATGAAAAGGACAGTTGAATGCTAAGCCGTTTCATTGGCGCTCGGCGTGTTCGCCTTCCGCACAAAGGTAATGCCTGTTTCCTCCCGTAAATTCGAAGGAAACTGATGACATGCCCCTTCATTTAAACTTCCTTCAACCAAAAGACTGCTATCCGTGGAACTAAGAGAGTAGAGTTCGTCAGCCTATTTCTTTTCACTCTCTCAGCGACCTAAGTTACCACATTTTTTCCGATCCTACACCTTTATTATCTATTTTTATCTTTCACGATCCGATTATCTCCCCTACTTGACTTACTAATCCGAGTCCCTCGGTATACCTATGATGAGGTCTGTTCTAACCAGCCTCAAAGATATTGCGAGTAGCATATATCCACGTGCCACGATAACCAAAAACCGCCTTTGAGAGCTCGAACCTCTCTGGTCCCCACTAAAGAAAGCCGACTACCGAGGACAGGTTTATGAGGGGTCCTTTTCTTTTTCGCCTCCAGTTAGGTAGCCGCGTCTGATTCGGGCAGCAGTACTTAAATCATGGGGCCGATAAAAGTCCACGAAAACCACGTCAGCCCACTTCCTTGGACACGTTTCTGATGTTATCACAGTGAGTACAGACTCTCGAGTTCAAGACAAAGGCACTGTTCCTCACGTAAAAGAGCGTACTGAAGTCACAGCAATCGAAAACCCCACGTCTTACAGGCGAAAAGCATAATTTTCACAGCCACGAAGGAGGAATGACTTGCATCGTACCGTACTGCTGTATGAGCTTCGGATGAGGATCTTAGCACTTCGTATGGTTCCTAAAGTTGGCTTTTAAGGTGAATTCTAGAAATCGCGCGTGTTTGAAATATGTAGCTTGGTTAACCCTTCTCAAGGTGATCTTGCTTGGCATTGATGGTGGTTGTCTAAAGGTCCATTTTTTATTCATTTTCTTAATCGAAAGTGGAACGATCAAACGAAGTAGATGGCCACCCAATCCTAAGTCCTTTGAATACCGGCGATTGAATGTTTCGTGCTAATGCATGTCAGCAGTTTTTATTGGTATAAGAAAGGTCTGGCAGATACTCTCATTCCCTGGTAAGTCCTTGTATTATCGATGTGCTGAATGTCTTTTATTTGCAAAACAAATGCCACAATTTTAGGAAGTTATGCTCTGCTAAACTTGCCTCGAGCTTGTAGAGGTGCTTTCCAGTTACGACCGGTTTTATCGTTGAACTTCACTTAAATCATATTGATTTCTCTTCAGATCGTTAAGAAATAGCAGACCAGGGACTAGGACCTCCGTCCAGTTTGGAGAGCGCTCCGCACCACCACTTCTCCTAGATGAAAAACGCCCTGCTACTTTAATGCCTAGGTCGGGAGTTTTCTTGAAGTCCTACGAGCAGTATCGACGTGTTCCGCCCTGTACGTTCTTGCGTGTGTTTTCATACGAAAGCTATGCTGTCCGTTGTACTGCCCTTTAAACAAGAGTCAATAAGGTCACTCTAAGTCTCCGATGCCTTCTTTGAAACCGAATTGCTCATCGGTTCTTGGACTTCTGGTCGCAATAGGTTGACAGTTAACAGAACAAATGCTTCATTAGGCTTAAGTAAGAATTTATGTTGGGCAACTCGACTTTTCATACGTACTCTTCATTGAAATTGAACGTATAGGAGTGCGGGAGCGGGAAGGGAAAACAAAGATAACTTGGAAGGGATTATTGTTTAGACTGGGTATGACATTTAGCAAATGATTCAATCGTACCGTTATACTTCTGGCTTTTTTCGTTCGCTTAGTAGCTCAAAAAATCTGTAGATATCCATTATCACCTTGAGTCACTAGATTCACTGTGGAAACATTGTAAGTAGTGCACATTTTATTCTAAGTGAGTTATCAACCAAACGTTTTGCTAGACAAAGAATGGCCTTTCACATGCCCGTGAACTTTAAATGCCTTATTATGACTAAGTGAGAAATCGTTTTGCCCAACTGGACCTTGGATTTTTGATAAGAGCAGCCGGGGACCAGGCTTTGGGTCTAGTCCAAAGACCCCGCCTATCTCCGTAGCATTAGAACTAGGCAGCGGGCTTGAACAGGTTTAAAGAGGGTCTACCTCACTCCGTGATCATATTATTTAAAAATTAATTCCTCAAGCAAGAACTATTTGTCACGGGTACGTAATGTCATTCATTTCAAGTCTGACCAACTTGTCCAAGGCTAGATCTAACAAAATGAAACTAACCGTTCTGGCGACGTCTGACCACCAAATGCGCTTGGCCATCGAATCAAGGTTTTATTAGCGCCTCCACTTTAGTCAATCCTTTTTGGGTTGATGCGATATTTATTCACACAGTACCAGCTTCTATGTCATAATCAGAGGAGCTTTGGGATAGATACATGTTTTGATTGGTTCGAAGCCTGTCCGCTAGGATTCCTGTGTCCTCCACATTTGCACTTGTTCCTCTTGCCCAGAATTTCCGTGTCCTAACAGCCTACCGTTGCTTCGGGAGCTCGCAGTGCTCTGCCAACCAGTACCCTGGACTCTGAGTTATTCCCAATGAGGTTGACTTTCGGTCATATGCAATAGATGGCAGGTGAGATTTTGTGTATTGGCATAGAATCAACAGACCCAGCAATTCGGGTTGAATTTTTGTCTTGGCTCTGTTAACGATACCGAACTCCAATTCTCCTATAAGACTAGGTAGTTTCAGTTTTTGAATTTCCTTAAAAAATAATTTGTTACGTGGAGCAGATCAGTTTATTTAAGGCTCCATAAGTGCCGACCAAAATTTAATATGAATATTTGGGCTGAAGTACATTAGCCACCGCGTAATATTCACAAGCTACCAACAGGCAGTCAATATTATAACTTATTAAATTCTTCACCGCTATGCAGAGGCAGACATCGGTGAAACGTGTCTGGACAAGTATGGTAATTAAGTTCAGGAGTTATACTACTGACTGCCTTGTAGCAGCTTGTGAATATCACGTGTTTGTCTCGCAGTGACTAAGGACTTCAACCCAAATATTCATATCAAATTTCGGTCTGTGCCTATAGACCCTTAATAAACTGGTCTGCTCCAAGTTACGAATTAAGTCTTGAGGAAATTGAAAACCTGAAATTTCCAGACTAGATTATCTACCAGAAAGCGCACAGGGAATGCTGAGGGATCCACTGCTGAGCCGAACCCCTCGCAGCTGTGCTCTGCGGCGGCAAAATATTGGCGAAAAATGTGTCTGGGTTTTTAGCTCGTACCTGGGCTGCTAGTTTGTTGAATAATTTCCGAAAAACTAGGTAGCCTACAAATTTTTTTTTAATGTAGGGCCGTTCTGCCGTCGGACTCGTGCCTTCCTGAATCGTTGGTTGCATTTAAAAAACTCGCGCACCTCTACTTACTTGGGGAAACTAAGATTAATAGGTCATCTGGCTTGGTTGTTTCCGCTGGCGTGTAGAGGGTGTCCAAGCAACAGAGCAAAAGCTTAGCTTATCCGGAGAGTGAACGTTAACCAGCAGAGTTCTCTTTACATGCCCTAGCGTTCATTAGATCGGAAAGTCATTAATACTGCTGTCGCGTTGACCAGTCAGTCCCCCGAATTTGTGCTCACAGTTAAGAAGTTTGGAAATGTCTACTGCGACCCAAATCATGGACTTCACAGTATTTAAAGTAAACTATTGTGACAAGTGCTCATTCCCGCATGCCCAGAATTTCTGTGTCCTTAATGCCTACAGCTTCTTCGGGAGCTCGCACTGCTCTGCCAACCAGTGCCCCGGGACACCGAATGCTTCCCACTGAGGTTCACTTTCGGTCATTTGCCGTAGATGGCAAGTGAGATTTCGCCCATTGGCGTAGAATCAGTGGACATAGCAATTTGTTTCGAATTTTTTCTTGATCCTGTCAACCATAGCGAGCCCCATATCTCCTAACAAAACGCTGTAGCCTATGAAATGTTTAATTATAGGGCAGTTCTTCTACCATCGGCCTCGCACCTTCCTGAACCGTCTGTTGCGTTTAAAAACCTCGCGTGCGTCTACTTACTTGGGGAAACTAAACGTCATAGGTCCTCTGCTTCGTTGTTTCCGCTTATATGTAGAGGGTTTGCAAGCAACAGAGGTTGCACGAAATCTAAGCTTTTACGGAGAGTGGGCGTTAGTCAGCAAAGCATTCTTTCTATGATAAGTAGGTGCTCACCGATCGGGTATGGGACTCACTGGTCCCGTTGTGCCTTGGGGTTCAAATAAGAGCCCCGCCAGCAGCCATACAGATGTTAATGACATAGGCAGAATATCATGACTAACAATGACAAGGGAGACTGGAATGGCCATTTCTGGCTTATTAGTCGTCGTCAGCCAGCCATACCCAACCCAAAGCGCTGCAGGGTCCGAGGCTCGAATATATGACCTGTTGGTTAGACGTCCAAAGCTCTACCCACTGCGCCATGAGCTCGGTGCCTTGCCGGTTTCGATTGAAAATATTTACTATGGGCGCCGCAGTGTCTGGGGTTGTATGGCTGGCTGATAACGGCTAATAAGCCCGAAATAGCCACTCCACTCTCCCTTGTCTTTGCCTACATCATTTGCCGCTGCGTGGCTTTTTGCGTGCGTCGAAAGTGAGTTTCAAGACACAACGGGATTAGTGAGTCCCGTTCCCGAATACTTACCATGATTAATATTCCCGATCGAAACCGTCAAGACACCGAGCTCATGCCGCAGTGGGTAGAGCTTTGGACTTCTAACCAACAGGTCGCGAGTTTGAGCCTCGGGCCTCGCAGTGCTTGGTACTGGGTATGGCTAGCTGATGACATATAATAAACAAGAAATGGCTATTCAAGTCTCCCTTGTCTTTTTCAGTCAAGTTTGTTCCCTTTCTGTCTCTTCGTACCAATTTTCTCGGAAAGTCATTCATACTACTTTGGCTTTGCCCACTCTGCCCTCCAATTTTGTGTTTACAGTTTAAAAGTTCGGAAATGTCACCTGCGACTCAACTCATGAACTACAGAGTAGTTAAAGTAAACTATCGTGGTAAGTGCTCCTTACCGCATGCTATACGTGCATCTAAGGCCCTCGTATCTTAAATCGCTTCTAAACACGTTGTTTCTCTGTCCCTCATTTTCTCATGCACGCAGTATGTGGAGTGGATAAAATTTTGCTTTCTCCAACTTGACTGTGTTTATGAATATTGACAGGGGGAGAGCGAAAGACAACTTACGTAAAGCCTACTTTCTGACTCGCTTTTAGACAGAGTCACCCAATGGTTGATGTGCTACTTTGGAGGAATCCCGGCTTGTTGATTGGACGTTAGCTGACCTTAATGGACTTTGCGAAACACCGCACACCTTCAAGAATTTTTCTGCAAACAAATCGCGTTAGATTTTTTCTACTCGTAGTAAAAAATGGGTGGCAAATCCATCTGCATCCAAAACTCGTATATGAGGAATGAAGACGTAGAAGAACAAAAGTGCGATCTGCAAGACGCTACGTCATTCAATCTGCACTTTCCGGACTTAACCGTGATCCGCTGCTTGGATGATTCTTCCGACTGCCATATTATCTTTCGGTGCCTTCTTGTATCTGTGGGTTTCTCTTGTTCGCCCATAGGATAGATTTTCCCATTATCCCCTGTTCTTTGGTCGGACTGGCTCAGAGTTGTCGAACGGCGTCCGATGTAGATTTTACAGAACGGGATAGTTAGCTGTATCTTCCGTGTTTTGTCTACAGAAAGCTAAAATGATCAATCCTGACTCGAAAAGGCAGAGTTGACTTCTACTTGAAGTTCTCGATAGTGAAGCCGAATGACACAAAATCCTCATGCCTTTTTTCACAACCACCATGTTCATTTGGCACTACGGAGGGGGAAAGTTGGACGCTGGATGTGAAGCTGAAGATAAGCGTGGTTGTAAAAACTGTCTCGGTGTACCAACTGTGCTAGGCCTACGCCACACGGTTCAGGCCCCCAAAGAGAGCGATTTTGGTTTATGCATGAGTGGGGTGCTGTAAGATCCCCCTTAGAAATTAACTCTTGCTGCCTCGCCCCGTTTGAAATAAAGAATAAATTATGTCAGCAATTTAGGGCTTGCACCTTATGAATGTGTCGCATCAGCTGCTTTTAGCATACTGTTAAAGTACCCGTCGCCTTTTGTGGATGTGATCGGAAGCATACTCCTGTTGTTTACTATCGGGAAACGGATCCTTACTTTGCCGATGGCCTTCATCAAGTCGAGTCATGTTTCACGGACTATAGTCCTCTGGTAGTTCGAAATTTGTTCAGCTCTTATTCAGCAGGGATCGATTGCGAGCAACCAGTTCGGGTGGCACTGTTTCCCGTGGATTCTGGTTTCAGGACTGCACACCTTCATTAGTCCAATCAAAAGACCTGATTAGAGTACCCTGATTGGATCGGCGGCTGGAAAAGTCATATATGATAGCTGGCAAAATTAACCATGTCGTGACACCGCTTTTGCTTGTGAACTGGTTCTAGCCGAGCTTGCTTATTCGTTGGACTCCTGACACTTCTTATTACATAGCCATTTTCGGTTGAAATCTACGGCACCATTTACCACATGTACGCACGCCAGATACTGTACGCCTGAAGTACTACGCATGCCCCACCCTATAGAAATACTTGTTGTTTTCTCGGGCCTGCTTTTGTTTAGATGAGGTACGGAAGGGGCTGGTGGTCTGATTGACATCAACAGTTCTGTTGATTACTATGATATCGGTGCTTTTTGGAAAGCCATCAAAGCAGATGTATCATGTTTACCTGCATATTGGGCAGCTGAGGTGACTCTGCGACTAGAGTTATGGAAGGCAACGAAACCAAGTGAGTGCTAACTGGGACCAGTGTCAACAGGTACGTCACTTTTCTCAGTAGAACACCATGCAACCATAATTGGATGGCAGCGGTTTGCCCATCCTCGTGGCGTTTTTGCAATTAATAGGATTCTTTTATGAAGCACTAAGTTTACGCAGACGTATCTAGGGGTATATTTAGAGGATTGCAAATCGACGTATCCAGTTTTCTCTTGTAAAGACATTTGTGGACTCAGAGATGTTGCCCGTCAGCTAACCTGTGACTGCTCTTCAGTTCGACGTATCCTCAGACTAGTTCGGATGACTCGTATATTAGGCTCCCTTTTGCGAGGACAAGCCAGCAGGAGAAGCCGAGCCTATTGGTCCAACATTAGAATATGAAAACCACTAGGAAGTTACCAGTCAACGCTGCTTAATCTTCTCCCTAAAGGATCGTTGCCTCTCAAGATTGGAAGGAGAGTTCCTGTAAGAAATTTCGTAACACACAACACAGCAGGCGGATTCAGTTTATGCATTTCAATGTTTTTTTGAAAATCGAAATCTCTGAAGAGCTGGGGCGAGTGTCCAACGTGGATCTTTTGGGAGCATTCTAGGAGCAGGAAACAACCGCTCATCGTTAGACAGATAATGACACTAACGGGTTGATCAAGCATTGAGCAGGTAATTATTGTTGGAGGTTAAGGTGAGATTTCGTCATTGTCATCGTAGTCGGCATTCCATTCAGCCATTTCCTCTCATTCACCCTGCTTTGGTGGCAAGACGATGTCAAGACGACGCTAGGCACGCTACTGCACTGTGGCTGACAAAGGTAAGTAAATCTTCTACGCGTACCAGACCTGGCATGGCCCCTGCATAATGAACAGGGCTTTCACATCAACGGAGCACTCCATTCTCACATGCATGCCAGCGTCATAAAGGCCATACAAATGGGTACTCGGCGAACCTGAATCCAACCATTTGAGCCAGTCTCCCTCAAATTAACTCTTTATACACGGACCTCGAGAATCTGATTTAAAGCCACTGCCTCACCTAGTTTTCTGACCCATTATCAAAGCTTTTTAGCTGGACGGGAACTTATCAATAACGTACGTGTCTTTGACAATCCAACATCCGATTTATTGTATGTCAATCATCATATAGAAAGTATAAGACTACTGCCAAGAATTGTAGACCCGGAGTCAAATGGCGGAAGATAGTTAAGTGTGGACTAGTGAAATAGTAAAGAATGATCTCATGTTCAATATAAACTCTAGTATGGATAATATCTATGCTTTTACATGTTCCGATGATTTTGTTTTCAAGCGACCAGGTCAACGTGAAATCCGAGGTAATTTCGTTGATTTCTTCATAGGAAGCAATTGGTTCGTTCTAACCTCTGTCGCGGTTCTTTTTCCTTTTGGGCTGATTCAGACCCAATACAAAGAATTGCAATGAAATTGCCGCTTTCCTACATAAAGGTTTTTATGCAGTACTCTAGACCAGACCGAATACACGCTTGGTTAGGTCGTAGAGCGAACACAGAACACAGGAGGAAGTGTTTGGCCAAAATGAGTCTGAAGGGAAAAGATCTTGCAGGGTTGTTCAGAATGTAAAAAGGTTGATATTCCAAATCACATCTGGTCGATATACGGCTCAATGTGACCTTGTGAAATGATCTGATTGATTACATGCTACACCAACACTCGTACGTACACGTACATGTGCACGTAAAGGCTATAATTCTGGTAGCTCGCGTCATGCTCCCACGTACTGAGTGGCGCAGATGAGCTGATTTCCTACGCGTTAGCTCTAATCTTGTCAAACATCTGAATTATATCCTCCTTTTCGTGAGAGAACGAGGTTGGGATCAACATGCCCAATCCCGACACCACAATCAACACCAGATAGACCCAGAAGCAGAACCTGTCTACTGCAAGAGCCAACAGGGCCCACTCATTGGCTCGCTTGGCCTTCTTGTCTTTCCCCCATCTTTGTCATGACGCTTTTCAGAGCGCGCTTAATTTCCGCCAAATTGGCCTCCATCTGCGCAGCTGAGGTCTGCACTGAGGCCACACCGTTGTAGGAGGAGGCCAACTGCGTGGTGGAGCCGCGCTCTGGTGTCTCGGTTGGATTTCCTGCCATCGAGTGCGTCTCGAAATGCTCCGGACCTTGGCTGCCCATATGCGCCTGATTCTGTAGGTTATGGCGACAGACTGCGGCCTCCTGCGTATCGGATCTCCTACCGCAGTGCTGGTGGACTAGGCTGCCTCTGCCGCACTGAGCACAGCCCAGGGTGTGGGCATGTGTCGGCTTGCAGCAGGCACGATGCGCTGGGCAGGACGCCGTCTCATGGCCGGCGCAGCAGACGGTCTCCCGTGGACGCCGATGTAGGCAGGCACAGGTGGTGGACGCTTGAGGCGCCGCAACGCAGCAAACATGCTGCCGCTGACCGATAGCTCGCTTCTGTTGGGCGTCAAGGCAACAGTAGCAGCAGTAGCAGCAACACTTGGGTACTGCGTTACACCGGCAGTGCGCACACTCTCGGCCCGCGAATTGGCCGTGCTGCATGCTCTGCGCCAACTTCTTGGTGACTCGCAACTCATACCTGTTGACGCTTAGCTTCTCCTCGGCATCGCGCGTGGTGCCTATCCGAAGACCGAGCAGGCCTGTAGCCACGTCGACAATCTTCAAAAACAGAGGAGAGGGGGGTCTTTAGCAACGCCAAAGCGAAAAAAATAAATCTTCCTTATCCGCAACAGTCTAACGGCATTTAAAGCTTTAAAGAGAATATATGTCCTTTTTTGTTGGAACCGACTGTGAAAACAACTTGGCGGCCTCAGTGGGATTTGAGCCTATGCCGGCTGGGCCTCATAGCTCACGTTGGTTGCAGCCAATTGCGGAAGGCCGTCGATAGCATGCCGTTAGCATGCCTTCAGAGTGTAGAGAGCAGACGAAAACCATCAAAGCAAGTCACTCCATACGTAAGAGACGTATTGCAAGCTGGTTCAAGACCGCCAGAGTCATTTTGTGTTGGAATTATTGGCAAGCCGGACTCGATAATTTCTCGCTTAGTAATGTGACTAAAGGATTTACTTCTCACAGAGAAGAAGTCATTCACCATCAGTTTGATACACTGTGAGGTGGAGAGTTTAAATACCTTTGAAAGCCAGCTAAGGGGAATGTGCGAACATAAGTGTTGATTTTTACCTACTCTACTCTCCTTTCTCACGAGAGTTAAAACGTGCAGTATTCCGTCTTCGTTGATAAACGCTCATTGATTGTTAACAGAACTTAATCGTACCCTTCTGCCTTGGAAATCATTTTGGCAGCCACACAGCCACTATTAGTAGTAGTAATAGTAGAAGTAGTAATATTAGCAGTAATAGTAGCAGTTGTAGTAGTAGTAGTAGTAGTAGTAGTAATAGTAGTAGTAGTAGTAGTAGAAGTAGTAGTAGTGGTAGTAGTATTAGTAGTAGAAGTAGTAGTAGTAGTAGTAGTAGTAGTAGTAGTAGTAGAAGTAGTAGTAGTAGTAGAAGAAATAGTAGTAGTAGTAGTAGTAGTAGTAGTAGTAGTAGTATTAGTAGTATTAGTAGTAGTAGTAGTAGTAGTAGTAGTAGTAGTAGTAGTAGTAGTAGTAGTAGTAGTAGTAGTAGTAGTAGTAGTAGTAGTAGTAGTAGTAGTAGTAGTAGTAGTAGTAGTAGTAGAGGCAAATTAACAATGCCAACAAAGACAAGGAAGACTTGAATGGGCATTTCTGGCTCACTAACCGTCATCAACCAGTCATACCCAACCCTAGGTGTTGCCCCACCTGAGGCTCGAACTCGTGACCTGTTGATCAGAGGTCCAAGACTCTAACCATTGAGCCATTCCATCTTCTGAGGGCATAACGTTGCACCTTTTGAACAGCACAAAACCTATGAACTAGCTTGTCAGTTTCGTAGCATCCGAAAGTGAAAAGGAGTTTATGGAATCAAATAAGGGTCTCTAATCTCTAATCAAATATCTTTCGCACTACTACTATTACTACTACAACTACTGCATCTAATTCTATCAAGGCTTCACGCTATTCTTTTCACCAGCTTGGACGATAACGGTAGGTTATGTACATCACCAAGAAAGCCAGAAACCCCAGGTGCGTGTTTTGCTTTATGCTCGACGATGGAAAAGTGTGCGATTCGCGAATTTTTCACAACCGAAAGATTATCCTTTTTAAACCACTGTCAGAGCAACTGGATTCTACCTTAGTCTATGAGTGTGAAACCGGCAGTGAAGTCATCCCAGGACTTTCAAGAGGCTATCCAATATGGCTATCAAATTCTCGGAGCCTTTATAACAGATGCACTTTATCGACTTCGTACATTTGAAGAGAAGAAAGAACAAAACTTGCAATTTTACAAGGCCCCTATACAACTTATATTATCCTCTTTAGCGTCCCACTCGTAAAACCCCGATTACCACCGGTCTCGTATTACACGAGCCTGGTGTTTCTGGCTTTCTTGATGCTGTACATAACCTACCGTTACTGCTTGGACTTGTCCTTCTAACGATAAACCGGTGATTGCTGCTGCCGGGGATCTCGGCATTAGCGGCCTGTTATCTCAAATCGCAATAAATCCAAATGACTGTTGACTGACCTTGTTCAACCAGGCCGGAGGTGAGTTCTGTGAATCACACCGGAAGTGCAAATTCACCGCAATCAGTGATATAAAAGTGGAGATTGAGATGAGAACCATGTTCAGACAGCAGTAGTAGCCTGAAAAATTGTAGAAACGTTGGTAAGGGAGATCATATCGGGGTCAGTGGAAAATCCTATACCACTCTTAGTATAATTTTATTTTGAATGCACTTGAAGGATCAAAATCGCTGATTACGAAGGGCTGACATCATTTCGACCATTAAATATCACCAGGAGACGTCTTGAAGTACGTGAGGTACTCACGAAACTAGAATTCTTTTCTGTAGGCAAGTGGATTGACAATGCTGTCCTCTCCCACTAGGTTCGTTTCCCGGCCACTCTTCCAGTCAGCTAAGTGGCTTTCATGAGAGACCATCGTAGCAGGCAGAGCGATCGTTTTAGTAATTCCCCTCCCAACGCTATCGGCGATTTTACAATGACAAACTTTAAGGAGCAACGTGCCAAAATTAAATTTTTTTCTCATTGAGGAAAACAACGGCAGAAATCGTTTATAAGCTTCAGAAAAGTAGTGGGAGGAAAGGTCTCAGCCAGGCAAGAATCCATGAGTGGTCTATGGGAGTCAGAACCGGCCAAACTTCCTTTGAAGGTTGCTCCTCAATGTCCAGAAATCAAGTGTAAAATCCCGGATGGTTGGTTTGTTTTGAAAGCAAATGACCTGTTTATGTTTAATTTGCTCCTCCTGGCACCAGAATGAACCATCCTTAGTATCTGCGAATGATAAAGCAATTTGATGTTCAGGAGACTGGCTGCCTCATCATGACAACACGCCAGTCCACACAGCGTTCAAAATAAACCAATTTTGGCCAAAAACAGCATGGCAACGGTTCCAGCCCTTTCTCGCTCAACCTAGCCTCTGTGATTTCCTACAATTCCCAAGAATGATGAAAACCCTAAAGGCAACGCGTGTTCTGAACGTAGAAGGGATAAAGACAAAATCACTTGAGGCACTAAACAGCATTAGTCCAAAAGAATATAAAAAAATGTTTTGAACAGTGAGAAGCCGGTTGGGATAGGTGCATGGCCTCTACTGGACAATTTTGAAGGGTAGTTATGGTTTTAAGCGTTCGCCGTACGCTGTCATTTCTGTTTGGATTAACTATCGTCTCTGTCATTTCTCCAAGAGATTATTACACACGGCATGTAAATCCATATATCGAGCGAAGTATAAATCACCCGATTGCATGACCTTGGCGAATGCTCGGGATAACTTGAAAGGGCTGGTTCAACAACGCGAGTTTTGTGCCGAGCTACGGAGCGTGACCGTGTCCGGTGTGTGCATGCCACTAGTGTTTCGTCTACGAAACTGGTAATTGATGTCCATGAGTGCATACAGAGGCAACTATCGCATTTAGACTACAATATTCTGCGTCGCAGGCGAATTTTAGGAGCCAAGGGACCACTTTTACATGTTAAATATCTTAGTGGAGATTTGTACCAACTTAGCTGCTTTCAGCCTTTCGACAAATATCAATAATAGTATATATATATATATATATATATATATATATATATATATATAT
>WEDG01011911.1:0-49013 GCA_017591395.1 Schistocephalus solidus | reverse complement strand
GCTGCATGAAAGAAAACTGTAGTTAATATTGGCACATAAACTCACGTTTTAATTTATATGGATGACAGCGCAGGTTACTCATGTTTATAAACTCGAAGAAATCCTCGGATTTTAGTGAACATGCACGTCAGTGGATAATCTGGAACTTTCTAGTAGGTCACATATTTGTTTTTAGGATAGGGGAACCAAGTTAAGCTTAATCAGTATTTCTCGATGTGAAAGGTTCCAAAGATCGTCCACCAGTTTTCTACCCGTCGTTGCACCCGTTCAACTGTATCAATGTCTTTCTTCCTCTAGGGCATCCATGCTACCGTTTGATATTCCAAATTCGATGTAAAGAAAGTAATGTAGATCCGCGCAAGCATTTCGGGAGGAAAGACTATTAAAGCACGCCTTATCCAGTGCATGATGCTCGTTAACTTTTGAACGGCTCTTGGAATTTGGAATTTATATTTGGTTAGCGCTGGCAAGGCACTTACGTTACTGTCTTTTCGAGTGTTCGGAGGGCATTTGGTTTGAAGCTGTCCAGTTGCGTAGATCTTTGTGCATGTCCACTCCTTTTTTGGAATTTCGTTCAGGAAGTGCTGGCATTTGGGGAAACATCTTCTCCCAAATTTCAAGCATCAGACTACACATTTGGGTATATTGAACGTAGAAAGACAATTGCTGGTCCAGACAGCACATTGATCGAGGTTTTCTTGTAGTTTCCGCACGTCATCAACAGAGCTAATGGTTTTCAGATTTTGATATGACCAGCAAACATGACTGTATCACAGTCAAGATTATCAGTACAGTGGTTTATTTAAATGAGGAACAGAAGAGGAACTTAGACTGAACACTGCGGAAGGTTCGGCGCGCTACAGAGCACGAACACCCCGTAAGAATTAAAACTGTTATGATAACAGGTGTTTATATTTAAAAAGCGCAGAGGGCACTATCTAAACAAAGCAAGCGCTAAAGTAAAATAATGACAAAAGGCATATCGGTGGTCTGTGTGAGCAGCCAACTTTAAATCAGAATTAAGAATTTGGAACTAGGGTTGTTGATAGAAAGCAGTGTTTTTCATATCTACCTGCAATTTTCGCTTTAAAAACACTGATAACTAATTATTAGAAACCAGTTTTGAGCTCAGCATGAAGCATCGAGAGTGCCTGCATGCTATTGCCTGATTATTTTGCAAGCAAAACAAGCGTAGAGGAAAATACGGACAAGGATGAAAAAGCAGACAAATACTTCACTCGTTAGAAATGACGTGGCTACACTACTGATACCGTTTAAAATGCCAACGACAGTAATGAAAGGTCGATGGTGAAATCTTACGGCGTGAAACTAGGTGAGTGTGCAACCGAGAAACGGAAGGACGCAGGCCATTAGCAGCGGGAATCCGTGCGAAAACGAAGCGAGATTGCGCCTCCACAGCCTCGTAGACACGTGTCTTCCAGGGTTTTCTGTAATAACAGGCTCTGTTCCCTTATAAAGTTGGAGTAAAACCTCCTGTTACGGAATACCAACGTATCCGTCCGAGAATTTCAGAAATGCACCAGCAGGAAGAATAGTCAAGAACGTTTCTAGGTTCAGATTGCATAGGGTGGCACCCTAAAGGTCGCCTGACCCCGTTGTTGATTGTCGTCAACTCCAGAATGAGTCAAGCCACACGACAGGTGTTGCCCGTGGTCTAAAAGTGTAAGGAAATGTTCATCCGTAGGAGCTCCCAGACAAAAACCATCGCCGGGGATGGTAAAAGTCAGATTCGTATTCATTCTTAGGGTGTTCGTAAGAAGTAATCACTGATATTTGACTAAGAAAAGAAGAGTAAAACGAGTGGTTCTGGCATAAGTAATTATCTCAAAAAGACACACCTAGTAGCACATGTCCTCATCCATAGAGATGGCGCAAATTATAATTTGTTGGATTATGGTAAAGTCATAGGGATCGCTCTTCTCCCGGTTTTGGCACAACTGATTAATAATATTGCACTTTTTTGTGTTATGTTATGTTTTCACGGGAATTCAATTTACTAAGTAACCAGTCTTCGGACCCAGTGTATGAATGGACGCGTATGGGGCCAAGCAGTGCGACCAACTGCTAGGATGTTAAATGGTGGTCCAGTTCACCCCGTTACTCTAAAGAAGAGTAACTGGAAGTAGTTTCTTCGTTCGATTTAGCCTATGTAATAAACTTCTCAAGGAAAGTACCTTTGATTTTATTACCACAAGACCGTACAATAGTAGTAAGCAGTTATGCTAATATAACAGATGAAGGACCCCTCGGAATGAGAAATGGCTCCACCTATCCCAACTTGAACCAGCCCTTTGTGGAAAGGTATATTTCACGGGGACCAAAGATGAAACCGATGAGTAAAAGAGACCAGATAACGATTTTTGCAAAAAATTTTGGATATAATGACAACGTGTGTGGGCATAATGTGACAAGAGACATAGACATCGACACTACGCTTCAATTTTCGATATTTCAATCATGCTCAATTAACCCCTCTTTGTCTTTTTTAGCATGCTGTCCACCAAACCTGGTCTCAGCCTCTTTAGTCAGAATTTTCACTCCAAGATATATATGCACATATACAATCTTGAATTTAAAACTGTGACCCGGGCTTTACTGACCCTGTATAGGAGTCTGTCATCTACATATTCTTGAAATGTTGACCAATTGTGTCCACCCAGACTGTGATCTTTCGAACTGGTTGTCGATTCGTCTACATAACGCTTTTCTGCTGTGCACTTTTGCAGATTTTCGCAGCAAGCTAAATCTGGTTATTTTTTTCCCACTTCACCCATCGAAATCCATGTACGTTATATTAGTGTAGTGCAGACTATCTGTTTTTATTATTAGATGTAGTTGCACCACGCACTTGCCAGAAATGGTTTAATTCTTGCTGACCGAATTTCCGCTTACATGATTTATTGATAGCTACTTGCATGAGCTTCATGTTTCAAAATTTTCCCAAACGGATAATGTGTACTTGCAGGCTTCGCATATTGTAGATAATGCTTCTCCAATGCCGCCCGGGCTTACAAGCCTGTAAGCGAAAGGATAGGATTTTCACCTCCTTGGATTATTAATAGACAAAAGAGTAAAAAATGTCTCTCGTGCTGCAGTACGCCAATATATCCAATGGTTAACTACATACCATGGAGGTATGCATACTATACTAGTTATAATAATTACAGCTTGTATCTCTGTAGGATTCCCACTTGAATTTAATCATTTGTTCGAAAAAGCCGTTGTCGTTCTGCTTTCTTACAGATCCTGATACAAACACCTTCACAGAGTTACGTCATATGGTATTTGGCCTTTTGCATCGCTATTTATTCGCGAACGCCCTCTGGATCTCAGACAGACGCTAAATAGTTCGAGCCTTTAGAGACTGCTGATAATTTTAACTCCTTTTTACTGAGTGCAGGGGCTTATCCTGATGGCATACGGGGGGAATTATCATCAGTTTAGGTACTTTAATCGAGTTTTTATCAATGAACTTGCGTAAAATAACAACAGAAATGGAAAGAATACTGTGGGAAAGTGTTGACTCAAGCGGCCATGTATACAAGGAAGAATTAGGCAAAGGGATAGCGGGCAGTCTCCCTGACCACTGTGCTCTAGGCCGATTGTGATGAGAAGTTATGACACTTCCGCTAATGCATATGCAATCACTTTATGCTAAATTGAACCATTATTTCAGGTAAAGACAATTTTTTCGTTTTTGTTTTCAAGAACTTAAATTGCAATCACTGAATAAGTGCTGAAGTAATTCTATTATATTCTATAAAACCCTTACGTAATCTTAATTTCTGAAAGCACGTGTCTTGGACGTTTGAGCTTATGTAGTTCAACTTGGAGTAAATATAAGCAACGGTAGTTTATCCGACCCTGGGATGTGATAGGTCGACTGCCGCAACTGACGATGACCACCTCGTATCTGGTGGAGCGGGACAAGCATCAGTGAATGATGCGGGAAGTAGTTTCTAGGTGGACAAAGCTACGCAGTATATACCACACTTTCTCCATCATTCACCTTGCTCCGCCGGCAGGACAGTATAATTACCACCTGAGTCGGACCTGGGCCCGTCTACTCGTGCCGCCCACTATCTGATCCCTATTATATGTATTAGGCTACTGTAAGGATACCTCAGATCTCACATGGGTAAAAAACAAAGGCAAACTGACAAGGAACAACTGATGAAATCCTAAAGCTCAACGAACGCCGTTCCCTTCGGGCCAAGTATACGCTAATTTAAAAAATCCATCGCATGTTATATCGGCGGAACACCCTTTTCACTCAATTGTAACTCACAAGATATGCTTTCTAAAAACACCGAGAGTTCCCAGAAGAGCATTTATAAATCTCCTTAAACAGAGTCCCTCACATGCGCAGCAGAGGGCACTGTCACCACTGACTTCCGTGGGTGCAGAATTGATGAACTAAAATAGAACCTAAATTAAGGTAGGTTCTGAGCAGATGCATGCATGAAATCTCAGGACGTGGCAGTGTTTAAGTGCTCCAGGATGAGAAGTCCAAGAAAAAAAATGCACAAAGTGCCTGACTACCCTAAAGGCACTAGAGAGGCTTATTCTCAAATATAAAAGCCCAATATTTTTTTAGCCGGTGCGCAGATGACTTGTACTTGTTACGGCTGCGATCATGCCTGATCTAGCCGGCCTCGATTATGTCACGGATTGTGCTCCTCCACGCATGACGATCCGCGGCAGCAAACCTGGACAGTTCAATCCATTCTCTTCGCCAACGACGGACGCCGAATACCGAAGGTCCAAGAACCAATTCCATGTCCCGACGAACTGTGTCGAGCCAGGTTTTGAGCTGACCCCCCTATTCGACGTCTCCACTTGGATAGTGGAGTCGGTTCAAGGGCAGTAACACTGTGCTCGTAAGGTGGGCGACAAAGAACGTGTCCGAATCACCACAGTCGTCGTTCTTGGATGGCTTTGGATATCCTTACAATATTTCCGCAGCGATTACGGACAGTATCATTTGAGACATAGTCAGTGTACTTCACTCGGAGAATGGTCCTCAAGCAGTGGTGATCGAATGCCTCCAGTTTTCGCTCATCTTCTATGCGTGTAGCCCACCATTCACAACCATAGAGAAAGACAGACTGGACAAACACACGGTATATGTTAATCTTTGTGTCGATAGAAATGTCGCGTTGGATCCACAGGCACTTTCTAAGGCTTGAGAAAACCTGACGAGCAGTATTAATTCGGGCGATAATGTCATCCTTACTCTGTCCATTCGTCAATAAACTCGCCCCAAGGTATTTGAAACTGTTTACTTCTTCAAGTTGACAGCCATTAATCTCGAGAGGTACTTTTTCCTGGGCAGGCATGCAGCTTGAAAACACTTTGGTCTTCCCCGAGTTTATGGACAAGCCGACCGATTAGCGACTTCATTCACCCGCGACACCATGGACTGTATATCACCAAATTTTGACGCTAGTGAGGCGATATCATCTGCGTAGTCGAGGTCAGCCAGCCGGCGTCCGGGTGCAAGCTCAACACCGTCCTCTTCATGCAGGGCCTTCCCAAGAATACAGTCGATAGCGTAGTTGAACAGGACGGGCGACAAAATACAACCTTGTCGAACGCCAAACCGGATATCGAATGCTTGTGAAAGATTGTTAGGGACCAAAACTCGTGCAGTGGTTGAACTGTAATAGACCATGATCATGGCGATGATTTTCGATGGTAGGCCATCTAGTGCCATTATCCGCCATAAGGATTAATGATAGACGGAATCGAACGCGGCGGCGAAGTCGACAAAGCATACGGATGTCGGTTGCTGGTAACTATGGTGGGATTTAACGATAATCCTTAGTGTGAATATTTGGTCCACACCTCCATGCCCAGCACGGAATCCGGCTTGGTTGGACCTCGTTCTAGAGTCGTGTATATCCTAGAATCGCCTGAGAAGAACAATAGCGAAGATTTTAGCAGCATCGTTGATAAGACATTTGCCACGGTAATTTTTGCATCTCGTTTTGTCTCCCTTCTTGTGGACATGCTCAAGGATGCCTGAGCCCCAGTCATCAGAAACAACCTCGTCTCTCCACGCTTGTACAATCACTTCATAGAGCCAGGGCGCTAGTGTTTCGACACAAGACTTGTAGATTTCAGAGAGTATACCGTCCTCTCCAGGTGCCTTGTTGTTGCGCAAAATTCTTCTGACATCGGTGACTTCTCCTTTAGAAGGGAGGTCGCATGAAACTGCATAAGCAGGAGAGGGAGGAGATTTCGTTGCACGTGGTAAAGGGGTCCTGAGCTCGCTATCGAAATTGAGAAGGTTCTCTTAGTGCTCACGCCAGCTCTCGACCTTGGCCGGGTTTTCAGCAATAAAACTGCCATTCACGTCACGAACAGAGTCGTTCAGTGTAGAGTGCCTACCACTAAATTGGTGGATAATTTGGTAGAGTTTTCGAGGGTCACCTACGTTTGAGGCCTGCTCCATCAAGGTCGATATTTCAGCCCAATATTTCTTCCGGTCATCCCCAGCCAATTTCACCGTCATCTTTCGGAGTTGGCGGAAAGAAGCATCGTTGCGGGACCTGGCACGAGCCGTCTGGGCAGACAACTGTAGGGTTCTTCCGCTGATCCAATCACTGCGGCGTCGCTGAGTAAACCCAAGGATTTTCTCAGCCGCCTCATAGGCTAATGCCTTCAGTGATGACCACTCACTACTGCCTTCTCCATCTGTTCATGTAGTAAAACAGGACCGGATTTCTCTGTCCAGGGACTCGGCAGTGCCGGGTAGCGGATTTTGGTGACATTAAGGCATCTAGCACGTGAAATTTTGAGTGCGGATGATAGGTACAATTTCAAGCGTGTACGGACGAGAACATGGTCAGACCTATAGGCATTAACAGTCTCGGTACCACACCTTGATTTGCTATCATGAACCCAGCTGCGGAACCGTGAACTGACTAGGATGTAGGCGATCTGACTGGCCTCATAACCGTAGTTTGAATACCAGGTCAGCAGGTATTTGTTACGGTACTGGAAGCCCGTGTTTTTGACAAACATTCGGTCCTGGTCAGCAAAGTTTAGCAGTCTCTCACCATTTGCACATCGAGAACCAAGCCTAAAACGGCCAATAAGATGACTGTTGACAGAGTCACAACATAAAGTCCGGCCATTCCAGCCCCCAGCAACAATTAATAAATCGCGGCACCGGAGTCTTTCAACTAACGCTTGCAGTTGCAAGTACAACGTTTCTTTGTCGTGCTGTTCGGCAGCGGAAGTTGGTGCGTATACGGAGACGATAGAGATGTTTTAAAGTGACCTTTGAGTCGCACATAGGCCATCCGTTCGTTGGCTGGTTCCAACTGTGTAAGCAGTGCATGGTTCGCTTGTTGCGAGAGGGCAATCGCCACCCCATGTCTACCAGAAAAGTCGCGAGGGCCACTGGGGTACGGGGTGAAGTGTGAGTTGGTTCCCGGCATCTTTATTTTCAGAGAGCCTGAGTCAGGTATTCGGACTTCTGACAGACAGCACACATCTTCGTTGTACTGATGAAGGCTGCGCGCCATCATACTTTGGGTACTAGGGTCCAGGAACGTTCGCACATTCCAGCATCCAATAACAAGGGTCCGATTCCGATTGAGTTGTCCAGTTCGCATAATATTCACCCGCACCACTGGACTAGGGTTGCGGAGCGCGTCGGTTCCCGCGGACGCTGTAGCATGGATCGTAGTACTATATTCGGACATATTTTCATGAGTTATCTTGGGGATTGTGAGTACGGGCGGGTCCCCTAACAGCCGTTCGGATTGTTTTTTTCGAGGTTGTCTCCTCTAGCGCTTCGGCTTAAGAGCCTACCCACAAGGCAGCGGGAACGAGCGAACTTATTTAATGGCGGTTCACACTAGCCATGTCACAGTGCCGTCATCGGGCTTTGTGGCTTTTTTAAGGCTTTTGGTGTGTCACACCTCAGCCCGTCGCACCCTGGCAACACTGTCGATGTTGGTCCGCAACGACGTATTCACCAGACCCGAGCGTCTGCTTATTTCGCAGCTAACCTTCACTGAAGGCCTTTCGCTATCCGCCACCTGTGGACGCGCTTGGTAGTCAGTAGCTAGGCTAATGGGTAACTCATTGTCCCGCAGATGACATGTTGTTCTCGAACGTACAAGAATAGTCAATCCAACCTCCTTACGAAGCTGGCATTTAAAAAAATCTCACAATTTGCCGCTAATCACCACGGGGCAATGGCGTTACTTCACTAAAAGATTCGGGGTGGTTCCGCCGGGAACGGATTATTTTCACTTGCGAAGGGTTCATGATTGAAACTTGGGCTTTTTTGTTGCATCGCAATCAAGTAGGCTTCAAAATGGGCAAGAAAGGTTGTTTTTATCAAAGATTTTTCCTCAACCGACTCCCTACGATTCTCCGATGTTTTCATTTGTAAAATACTTCGACATCCTACTAGTTAGCGGCCACAGAATCTACGTTTTACAGGAGAACGGATAAACCATTATTCTCGTTTAATATATCTGCGGATTTTTCTCTTTTGAGTCGAGTGGCGAAGCAATATGCACTTCGCAAAACGTTAAATCATACTTCGCTCAAAATCTGTCCGAGCTTTTGTTTCCTCCGTCTGCTCACCTTTTGGTAGTGCAGGGAACTCAAGATAGACGACGCAGTCGGCTCCCTCACCATTTCGGTTGATTTTGGACACTTAATGTCATTTGAACTCGTGGTTTCGCAGCGTCCAGCCTGAGATAATTTTTTAAAAGTGGGAGTTTTTATAGTTAAGTGCAGATTCTGCTACCTCGAAAGAGTTCACCAATAGCGTGTGTGGACTTCGCATCCATAGCCCATTTTCATACTTTGTGCTTGGTCCACCCATACAAGACTTTGGTAACCGCTACGTCATAGTCGTCGGTGGGTAGTGCGGTAAGTACTGGACGCACCTGGTAGGCCACTAGAGGCGCTGTTTACTCGTACGTTCCTCCAATGAGTAACTACACTACCCAGGCGATGTCGCTACGTTCGATAGATTACGAGCCGGAGAACCAAGATTCAAGCAGCTGTCAACTCATGCTACCGTCACCTCTTGCGCAGAATACGTCGTCAATTAACTAAAAGGCGGGATCAGGTCCTGTAAAGCGAGTTACTTCTTGAGTGTTGGCTTCATTCTACTTCACTGCTTATCCGTGGTTGGTCACCGTCGGTCGAGGTAACTGTCCTGTTTTTGCGAAGCAGTTGTTTTATTGATACCGTAAACAGCCACAGGGGTTGCCGTCAACGTCGGTTGGTCACCGTGGTTGGTCACCGTCGGTCGAGGTAACTGTCCTGTTTTTGCGAAGCAGTTGTTTTATTGATACCGTAAACAGCCACAGGGGTTGCCGTCAACGGTAGTGGGGCTTTCGGCCTCATAACTTTATCCCGTCTGCTTGATACTCCAATTCCTAGAGGCATGAAAAGGCGACTGACGGCTTTCAAGACATTATTGGTTTAAGAAAGTGCTAGTTAAAATTAGCGCCCCATCCAGTTTGACTTCTCATCTTCTTTTTGTATGCTCTGGTAAACCAAGTAGCACGTCAGACCATTCGTTTTGAGCACCAGTCGAAATTATCATTGCTTTGGAAACCTTGTTCCACGGTTAGTCACATTGCGTCAAGGACGACAGCTGAGGCCACCTCCAGCTTAAAAACCATCACTAAATACGGAGCGTTCCAGTTGCTTGCAATATTTTGCGATCTAAGAGTTACTGTAGACGCATCTCTCTCAAACTGTGCGTTACACAATTTTCTGTGTGGAGTCCTTACCGAGAGCTCCACCTGTCATTACGTATAGTACAATGTGTTCTCAACTTAGGCCACTCCGCAAGCTTAACTGAGAAGTGTACGAAAATTTTATTCTCAGTTTGGAAAGTGTTACCATACGTTTTTTAGCATGTTGCGTATCTCCTTTATGGAAAACGAACGTCTCCTGTTTTTTTATTTTCACTGATAACTTTTCTTACCCGTTTCAGCTTCTGACGAATTATCTGTGGGGTCGTCCATTTACATCTGACAGCATGTGCAGGTAATCCTGTTTGGTACTAGCCTTGTAATCTTTCTACTTAGTCTTGCCTTTCTAGTGTCATTAACACAGTTTCTAAAGGCCTCTCCAGTGTCTATAAGTTTACTTTTACATGAGACAAACCTTGCATTGACCGTATTTTCCATCCTGTATCCGATGGGCATTAGTAGTAACCTCACTGAAAACAATGCGTAGGACAATAAAACAATTTGACATCGCATATTTGCTTCCTGTTTTTCCTTCTACTCTCCTAGCAGTCCCCCCGGGGTACGATCGCTGCTTCGGGTTAGCACCATATGCCTAGAACCAGTGAGACATATTCGTCACAAGCCATGGATTCCCAAGTTTCGTTTGATTCGCCAAATGCAACCGTGGGTGCGACCGTTCGACCCTGACCTACTATTCCTTGGGGGTAAAACTGGACCCGAACGAACTACAGCTTCAGAAATTCGCGAGCAGCTTAAAAGAAATGGGCTGATGCCACCATTAATATTCCAGGACCGCCCAATCAATATCACTCATTCAGGTGAGTTGATTTGTGTTCTGACCATTGTCTGCAACATTATAGCTAAGTAGTGGGGGCATTGACCATACTTCGTAGAATTATCAGGCTTTAAGTCCCAAACGCATTTGGTGCCACTTTTTAAAATTCGATTACGTTAAACGTACCTCGCTGACTCAAAATGGTTTGCCCACTCCCTCTCTTTGACATAACGCAGACTAAGAAGCTTTATATGCAGGCGGTGGTTAGAAGAAGGAGCGTTCACCTGGAGAGGTATATTGGTTGTCTGACGTTTCGAGTAGTCGTTTCGCCTTCCCATCTTCTTAGACTGGAGAGTCATGGTAACACCTCCCATTATATGCCACTGTTTGCATTGCTCCTGGCCTGTCAACACTGGCTGTGCGCTGTGTCCCCCTCATGTTGACGGTGTCGTCACCTACGCCGATCGCCTGTTCCGCAGTGTCAGTTTGTGTCGGGCGCGGCATCCCACTGTGGCTTGGTTCACTGTGGCGTGGTCTACCCCCATCCTCGTTGGCCGCTTTGATAGTTGGCGGCGCCGGATGGTCCATGCCATAACAGTCTCCTGACAGGGGCCGGCAGATTAATGTGCCGGTTGACTGAGCCGTCGGTAGACCTCCAGGCTTCCTTTATCTGCCTTGAGGTGTGATCCTCACCTTGGCCCACAATTTCAGCGACGTCAAAGTTAAAGACGTGCCCCGTCTGCGCAGCATGGGTTGCCACCTCTGACTTGGGTCCAACCTTCGTACGGCCAACTGGTGCTCGTGCATTCGCGTTTATAGCTGTCTCCCGGTTTCTCCAACATAGTTGCATATCCCGCAGCTTCACTGCAGTTGGTAGACGATGGCTGACTTCTCCCGATTAGGAATGGGGTTTTTGACCGCATCACGTGCTGGAGGATTGTTGAGGTAGGCCTGTGGGCAACTCCTATTCCGAGAGGCGCAAGTGATCTAGCTACGGTATCGGGGATCCCTTTCATGTACGGAATGCTCCGTCGTGAATTTGGCTGACAACTCTATTCGTTCCGCGTTCTCGGTGGCATTCGATTCCGTTTAATGAACGTTCGCGGATATCCGTTGACTGCGAATAGTTCCCGGAGAAGCTTCATCTCGTCCCGTTTAGCAGCTGGCGTGCTGTAGTGAGTTTATACCCGTAGGTATAGCCTGCGTATACAACTCCGTTTGTGCTGCAGCGGGTGGTTGCTGTTGTAACTCAGTATTTGCAACGTGTTCGTCGGTTTTCGATAGACTGACGTTGTCATTTTGCCGTCCGGTTGGCGGCAGAGGAGAACACCCAAGAACGGAAGTCTGCCCCCATTTCTTCTTCTATCGTAAACTGTAAGTCGGGTAAAATCAAGTTCAGGCGCTCTTTATAATGGGCGATTTTGTGCTGATCGATTACGAAAGTGCCGTCAACGTAGCGTGCCCAAAATTAGGGTTCGTACTCTTCGAACAGCCGTCTCTCGAGCTTTTGCAGAACCATCTTGGAAATGAGCCCAGAGATTGGGGACCCATCGGGGTGTCACTGATTTGCTCATATGTGATCCCTTCAAAGGTGAAGAAAGTCTTGAGACAATGCTCCATGAGTTCTATAAGATCCTGAACTGTGAGCTGACCCTCGTTCTCATCGTAATGTCGATTTAAAAGGTCACAGACTGTTGGAACCGCAAGGGCCCGCGGTATGGACGTGAAGAGTGAGATAACGTAAAAAGCCGCCATCCTCTCATTCGGGTCAATCGGGAACGCCTTTATTTTGTCGAGGAACTGTCCTGCCGGGTGAACTGTCGTATGCGAGCCCGCCATGAAAGTTTATCCGATTATTCCTTTAGTAAAAGACTCTTTATAAGGAATGTTTTAAAATTTTATTAAAATTTTAGCACTTAATCCCGTTTTGGATTAATTGAAAGCACCTTCTTGGAAAACTGGCGCTGACAACAAAGCATCTTAAACGTCTTTTCATGAATTTCGTCCTCCTTACTTTCCCATCAATCCCTGGTCTGTTGTGATCTTAACGCTAAATCACTTGTATTATGCAATATTTTTGGACAATCAGGTCGGATATTTGACGAATACGTTCCACCGGAGGGTGACGGGAAGGCCTCTATCCTCTCTGCCGAGGTAAATGCTAAGGATATGATTGAAGTTCTAATAATTGCATTTAAGTAGCTATTTTTTCGTTATATTGTTATTTCTGGTTCGAACAGAGGACCACCCTAAAGTCGCCAGTTTGAAGCACCTGAAAAGGGATCAACAGAATCCGTTAGACAGAGCTAAGTAACACGCTAAACTTGACGAAGAAATAAATGGTATGTTTACACTAAAAACATCTCACACCAAGCATGCATTGACACATTAGCAGTTGCAGTTGCATGCAACTTCAGGGCCAAACTTCTTTCCAGCGTCATTTATCTATCGGTGTTTTTCCTTTACGAAGTTAATGTAACCAATAGGGATTTTAAAGGCGTTCACCTGAATTTCTCTTTATAACAATGAACGAAAACTTTTTGAACATCTACAAAGTGTTTAATCCTGGTTCTTCTGGGACTGAAAATCGAAAGAAGACAATTGCACAAACGATGGAGGCGTGATCACTGGAGCAGGCTAATACGCCTGAGCTTTTGAACCCCTACAGGGCTCCATTATGAGACTGTATGAGTACAGCAAGTGAGCATTTTGTAGCCAAACAATATTCCAATACTCAACCAATAACTATAGCCACCCATATCGTAAACTAACCATAAGTCTTATCATCACCCAAAAGCATAACACTTGCCATTTCTCTAAAGGTGACCGTAAATCTCTGCCTAAGTCCAACCGTTAACTCGTAAAAAATCCACCATAACCATGTCCAAACGCATATGAAACGTGTTCATTCGCCATCGCTTTCGCCTGTCACCTCAGAATTAAACGGTAAGTACATCCTGTTTACCTTTACCAATATTGGCTTATTCATTCGCCGACGAACGCTCGCCGATCACAAACAGGACTCACTCGTTCCGCTCTGCCTTGGGGCTCATTCTCGAGCCTCACCAGCAGCCGCGCAGTGGCTAGTAGCTGGGTTACCCCGGAAAGATGAGCTACCCAGTCTCCTGGCTACTGGCTACCCGGCGCGTCCACAGGTGGCGGATAGCGGAACGGCCTTCAGTGAAGGTTAGCTGCGAAATAAGCAGACGCTCGGGTCTGGTGAATACGTCGTTGCGGACCAACAGCGACAGTGTTGTCAGGGTGCGACGGGCTGAGGTGTGGCACGCCAAAAGCCTTAAAAAAAGCCACAAAGCCCGATGACGGCACTGTGACATGGCTAGTGTGAACCGCCATTAAATAAGTTCGCTCGCCCCCGTTGCCTTGTGGGTAGGCTCTTAAGCCAAAGCGCTAGAGGAAACAACCTCGAAAAAAAGCAATCAGAGTGGCTGTTGGGGACCCACCCGTACTCACAATCCCCAAGACACCTCATGAAAATATGTCCGAATATAGTACTACGATCCATGCTACGGCGTCCGCGGGAACCGACGCGCTCCGCAACCCTAGTCCAGTGGTGCAGGTGAATAGTATGCGAGATGGACTACTCAATCTGAATCGGCCCTTGGTATTGGATGCTGGACTGTGCGAACGTTCCTGGACCCTAGTACCCAAAGTATGATGGTGCGCAGCCTTTATCAGTACAACGTAGATATGCGCTGCCTGTCAGAAGTCCGAATACCTGACTCAGGTTCTCTGGAAATAAAGATGCCGGGAACCAACTCACACTTCACCCCGTACCACAGTGGCCCTCGCGACTTTTCTGGTAGACATGGGGTGGGGATTGCCCTCTCACAACAAGCGAACCGTGCACTACTTACACCGTTGGAACCAGCCAACGAACGCATTGCCTATGTGCGACTCAAAGGTCACTTCAAAACATCTCTATCGTCTCCGTATACGCACCAACTTCCGCTGCCGAACAGCACGACAAAGAAACGTTATACTTGCAACTGCAAGCGTTAGTTGAAAGACTCCCGTGCCGCGATTTATTAATTGTTGCTGGGGGCTGGAATGGCCGGACTTGATGTTGTGACTCTGTCAACAGTCATCTTATTGGTCGTTTTAGGCTTGGTTCTCGATGTTAAAATGGTGAGAGACTGCTAAACTTTGCTGACCAGAACCGAATGTTTGTCAAAAACACGGGCTACCAGTACCGTAACAAATACCTGCTGATCTGGTATTCAAACTACGGTCATGAGGCCAGTCAGATCGCCTACATCCTAGTCAGTTCACGGTTCCGCAGCTGGGTTCATGATAGCAAATCGAGGTGTGGTACCGAGACTGTTAATGCCTATAGGTCTGACCATGTTCTCGTCCGTACACGCTTGAAAGTGTACCTATCATCCGTGTCCCAAATTTCACGTGATTGGATCAGCGGGAGAACCCTACAGTTTTCTGCCCAGACTGCTCGAGTCAAGTCCCGCAACGATGTTTCCTTCCGCCAAGTCCGAAAGATGGCAAAATCTGCTACGGAAGACCGAAAGAAATATTGGGCTGAAGTAGCGACCTCAATGGAGCAGGCATCAAACGTAGGTGACACTCGAAAACTCTACCAAATTATCTGCCAAATTAGTGTTAGGTCCTCTACACTGAGAGACTTCGTTCGTGACGTGAATGGCAGTTTTATTGCTGATAACCCGGCCAAGGTCGAGAGCTGGCATGAGCACTTCGAGAACCTTCTCAACTTCGATACCGAGCCCAGACCCCCTTACTACGTGCAACGAAATCTCCTCCCTCTCCTGCCTATGCAGTGTCATGCGACCTCAGTTCTAAAGGAGAAGTCACCGATGCCAGAAGAATTTTGCGCAACAACAAGGCACCTGGAGAGGACGGTATACCCTCTGAAATCTACAAGTCTTGTGTCGAAACACTAGCGCCCTGGCTCTATGAAGTGATTGTACAAGCGTGGAGAGACGAGGTTGTTCCTGATGACTGGGGCTCAGGCATCCTTGAGCATGTCCACAAGAAGGGAGACAAAACGAGATGCAAAAATTACCGTGGCAAATGTCTTATCAACGATGCTGCTAAAATCTTCGCTATTGTTCTTCTCAGGCGATTCTAGGATATGCACGACTCTAGGACGAGGTCCAACCAAGCCGGATTCCGTGCTAGGCGTGGATGTGTGGACCAAATATTCACACTAAGGCTTATCCTTGTATCCCGCCGTAGTTACCAGCAACCGATATCCGTATGCTTTGTCGACTTCGCCGCCGCGTTCGATTCCGTCCATCGTTAATCCTTATGGCGGATAATGGCACTAGATGGCCTACCATCGAAAATCATCGCCATGATCAAGGTCTATTACAGTTCACCCACTGCACGAGTTTTGGTCCCTAACAATCTTTCACAAGCATTCGATATCCGGTTTGGCGTTCGGCAAGTTTGTATTTTGTCGCCCATCCTGTTCAACTACGCTATCGACTTTATTCTTGGGAAGGCCCTGCATGAAGAGGTCGGTGTTGAGCTTGCACCCGGACGCCGGCTGGCTGACCTCGACTACGCAGATGATATTGCCTTACTAGCCTCAAACCTTGGTGATATACAGTCTATGGTGCCGCGGGTGAATGGAGTCGCTAAATCGGTCGGCTTGTCCATAAACTCGGGGAAGACCAAAGTGTTTTCAAGCTGCATGCCTGCCCAGGAAAAAGCACCTCTCGAGATTAATGGCTGTCAACTTGAAGAAGTAAACAGTTTCAAATACCTTGGGGCGAGGTTGCTGCCGAATGGACAGAGTAAGGATGACGTTGTCTCCCGAATCTATGCTACTTTTCGTTTTTTTAAGCATTAGAAATGCCTGTGGACATAACGAGACATTTCTATCGACACAAAGATTCACATATACCGCGCGTCTGTCCGGTCGGCCTTCTCTATGCTTGTGAATGCTGGGCTACACGCCTAGAAGAGGCATTTGACCACCACTACTTGAGGACCATCCTCCGCGTGAACTACATAGACTTCGTCTTAAATGAGACAGTCCGCAATCGCTGCGTAAACATCGCAAAGATATCCCACGCCATCCAAGAACGACGACTGAGGGGATTCGGGCACGTTCTACGTCGCTCCCCTTACAAGCTCAGTGTTACTGCCCTTGAACCGGCCCCACCACCCAATTGGGGGGGTCAAAGAGGGGGTCAGCTGAAAACCTGGCTCGACACAGTTCGTCAGGACATGGAATTTGTTCTTGGCTCTTCGGTATTCAGCGTCTGTCGTTGGGGAAGAAAATGAATTGAACTGTCCAGGTCTGCTGCCGCGGATCTTCACGCGTGGAGGGGCACAATCCGTGACATAACCGAGGCCGTCTATATCAGGCACGATCGCAGCCTTAACAGGTACAAGTACGAGTAGTAGTCGTGTAGGCAAATGGACAATGCCGAAAAAGACAAAGGAGACTGGAATGACCATTTCGGGCTCATCAGCCAGTCATGCCCAACCCCAGGTGGTGCACCACCCGAGGCTCGAATCTGCGACCTGTCCAACGGACTTTATAATCGTCTCTAAAATAACTTTATCTCCCGACGGCTGTTACAGTAGACTGCTCAAAATCTCCCACACGCGCGATGTACACGTAATTATAACAACCTCTATGTATATTTGACTTGCGTCAGCGGCAGTATCGAAAGAATACGTATATCTAGCTAACCCACGAAGAAACGGTTTTTTTTACCAACGCTTTTTATTGTCTTCAAACCAGTCATTTTGACAGCCTGATACAAATTTCGCGTTTTAACTGTAGAACTGGTAGTCCTTGTCGGTTCTTCGAGTGGAGACCTTTGCGCACCGACAGTTGTACTTTCTGTTTATTTTTCAGGGTTTGTCAGAAAAAAAAGATCTACTTTCTAAGAAGGCAAAGTCAATGCGAGCGATGCGCAGAATAAGCAAGCATCAGCCAACCTTCAATACGGCCGCATTCCCCAGTGAAGCCGACGCCATCTACAAGGAGGCCAATATTCTTCTCCCGAAGTATGTGCTTAGGAACTTGTCTGTACGGCCGCTGCTAGAGGGTAGCCTGGAATTTACTAGCTCATTAAAGTTGAAATAATACGTTGAGTATGATTACTTTTCAGACAAATACTGTTACCCGACAAAAACGATACTCAACCTAGTCCTCAAGCGAAAAAATGCCGAAACTATTGCCAAATTGTCCGCCCTTCACTACATTCACCATTTCATTATGTTGTCCTCACACCCGTCATCACTCTTGATCCCCCATGACACTAGACTGAGTAAATTTCGTAGTTGACTTCCCACCGGTTGTTCAGCAAGCTTTGATTCGTCCTTCTGTATGCCTCGAACCGAGTCACAATTCGTCGGTTCAGAATATTTGGTTCGGTAGACAACTTTGCATTTACGATTCAGGGCTTGCTCCTCCATGGACAAAATTTAACAAAGTTACACGCCTTCTGAGACCGCATCTGGTGCTGTCTGTGATGATGGGTTCGAGCGTGAATCTGAAAAGTCAGGCGAATAACGTTCTTGTCCCAGCAATCGCGTCTTCACAAAGGTGCTGAAAACTGGTACGATTCGTTCATTGTTGACCAACCGCTTCCATTAGCTCGCTCGTACTCATACTTCTCCACACGACGGCCAGTCAATGTTCTTCTAATGACCTGCACCATGTGGTGGGCCCCGGAGTGCTCGCACAACCCAGTCTTCCACATACCGATGGTTTTCCACTGGTCTTCTATTTTTCACTTACAGTAGATTCCCTATGTCATGAAATGTCGACCGAAATACTGAAATGTGTTTTCGATTCGAACAAATTACTTCAGTAGGGTGGTGGTTATATTGATTATCCTGCAGCCTAATCCCACAATATTTCAGTCAAAGTAGGATGCCGGCTTTTGAAAGAGCTTCTTTCTGACCACCGGCAAAAATTATACTCTGCAAAAAATGGCTACTCAAGCATTATGCATTTTTTCACAGATTTTTACTGTCCTCATAAATTCGAACATATTTTATAGAAAGTATTTACAAAGATATTATATCGTAAACTCGTTTGCTATCAAATTTCGTCCTCCTCAAATGTTATACTTGAAGAAGGGGTATCTTACCTGGGGTTGTAAAATTGATTATCGTGCAGCCTAATCCCAAGATATTTCAGTCACGTCAGGATGCCGGATTTTGAACGAGCTTCTTTCTGATCACCTGCAATAAGTATACTCTGCAAAAACGGCTATTTAAGTAGTATAAATTTTTCGCATTGATTTTCACTGTCGTTATAAATTCGAATACATTTTAAAGAGCATATGCACAAATTACTCTTTCTTATACTTTATTGTAGCGAATTGCACCTACTTCAAATTTTATGCTTGAATAAAGGGTACTTTCTATTTTACAAAAAGTTTCTAAATTTCCGAATAATGTTGAACCCTATTGGCTCTTAAACTTGCATTCAAATTTTACATGCTGTATACATTCCGCGTAAGGAAATTCACACATTTCTCTACGCTTTGAGGAAGATGTCACAACTTTCTCTTAATATTTTGCAATAGATGTGGATCATTTTGTATACAGTATAGGCAACATTTATAAATTGACAGATACGATGTACTATGAATGACCATTTCACGTCACATAGTTGACTCAATTTTCGTCCGTGCCCTGTGGTGGGCCACGGAGTGCTCGCACAATCCAGTCTTCCGCATACCCATGGTTTTCCACTGATCTTCCATTTTTCACTGCAGCTGCACCACCCAATGCGATCTGCATACTACTGTGTCAGTTCCGGTTAGGAGTCCAGTCCCCCCATAGCTGCTACTGCCGTAGGCTCGAAAAGACCCCGGCGGCAGTGCGGTGGGTCAAGGTGCATGAAATCCCTCTGATTTTTGGGGTGGGTGGGAGGGTTATTTTTGGTAGTAGTGCGGTCGTCAATCGTCTTTTTTTGTATGGATGCTTGGCCTCGGGTCGTACTAATGAAAATATGCACATCCAAGACTTAAGGCGATGCGAAATGCCATGTGAAACTGCTCGAAACCCCTCTTCGACTCGCGGACAGTCAACTACGTCAACTAAGTAACTAATTCGTTTATTTGACCTCAAAGACGTTTTATCGGGGGGAGATTACTGTGTTCCAAGACCCTGCTTTCTAGCCATGTCTCCTGTAAAAATGTAGATGCGTACATACAAAGACATTAGCTTCCGGAGCTTGCATCTGTTTTATAGGAAGATTCAGACAATTGCTAAAATGTAATCAGTGTTCAGTCATGTTCACTGATGCACGGTGTTCGCTCAATTTGCGGAAATCTGGAGAGTTTTAGGTGCAGCCTCATCTTAGAGACGACAGGGCACTGATCCGTTTAGCGATCGGCATCAAACATCGCCTGGGTCACTAGCACGCCACGATGCTCACGCCTCTGGACGAGGACGTACAGTAGATATGCTATCTCATGAAATGTTAACCGAAATTCTGAAATGTGCAGCAAAAACCCAAAATATTTCAGTCACGCTAGAATGCGGGCTTTCAAACGAACGTCTTTCTGGTTGCCCGCAAAACTCAACTCTGTAAAAATGACTACTTAAGTAGTATGGAAATTTAAACTTGTTTGTTGATGTGCTCAATCTATTTTATAGAAAACATGAGCAAAAATATTTTTCCTCATCATTTGGCAGAAAACTAGGTCTTCTTCAAATTTTGTATTCTCCGGTTTGAAAAAAAGTTCCTTCTTCTGCTTATTCTGTCTATTCGTAAAATATCGCATCGGTCAAACTATTTATACCACTTATGGAGTATAAAACATGGTTCACGTCAATAGCAAAATTTCGTGAGCACTATATGACGTCTTCCTAGAGAAAAGTGTGGCTCCCTTTTGATGGAATGTCTGCAGCATATAGTTTGGAAACCTTAAATACAAGTATAACAGCAAGTCCAGTTGTGATGCCCGATTATTAACCATGAAAACTCTACTCAAATATTTTTTTCAAGTCGAAAACAAATTTCAGAATTTCTCTTAACATTTTTAAAGATAGCACGTCTACTGTAGCCCAGTGGATGTCAGTGGCCCGAGCAAGGGTGCATCAACATTGTCTTTTCCCGAGTCAGAGGGCGAAAGGTGTGGCTTTGGAGAAGACTGTGTTCCGCGCAGGCCTGTAGGAGACGACCGTTGGTGTTGCCGCTGCCGATCCGGTAGTCACTCAACCCTCCCATCCAGACAGCCTGGTCTTTTCCGACATGGAAATTGAAGTCACGAAGACAGTCAGTTTTTTTTCACGTTCGACGCAGTCGCTAGAAGAGCGTGCAGGTTTTCGTAGAAACTGTTCCTCACAGATGAACATTGCCGACAAAGACAAGGGAAACTGAAATTATCATTTCTGACTTAATAGCAGTCATCAGCCCGTTGTGCTCCACCCGGGGTTCGAACCCGCAACCTGTTGGTCAGAAGTGCAACGATCTTCTTTGTCGGCATTGTTATTTTGGGTAGAAAATTACGTCTTATTAAAATGTGACAATCGAAGAAAGTGTATGTTTTGGAGTTAAAAAAAACTTTTAATTCCAGAATAACGTTTAACCTGACCTGCAGTTGCACTTGCGCTTAGGGTTTCTAAACTACATGCTGTATACTTTCTGTGTAAGAAAAATCGTACATTGCTCTACGTCATTAAGAAGACGTCATATACTAATCATATAATTGGGCAATGAAGACGGATCATTTTATATACTTTATAAGCACCGATACTTTATGAATGGCATTTCTTTGTCTTAAAAACTCATAATTACAAAATTTTACTAAACTAAATAATAGTCTTTCGGAAATAAAACGAAACTTTATAACCGAATGCTATCATTTCTTGGCGCACCAAATTGGAAGAAGACATAGTGTAATACCAAATGCGTACAAGAAAGAACATTTTCCTATATATGGCTGATGTACTCGAGGGTGGTGCACCATCTGGGGTTGGGTATCACTGGCTGGTGACGGCTAATGGGCCAGGAATGACCATTCCAGTCTCTCTTCTCTTTGTCGGCATTGTTCATCCATCTTCCCTGCTAGTAGTCGCTATGCGGCTGCTGGCGGCGCTCGAGAGTTAGCCCCAAGGCAAAACGGGACGCGTGAGTTCCATTAGCGATCGTTGAGCGTTCATCAATGACTGTTCTTCGCGTTGTCTGAACTATTCATCGGGGTCTGTGCATCTCAAAGTTCTTCTGTTGACCTGAATCCTTTGGCAATGGAGTGCTCGCACAATCCAGTCTTCACCTGGCGATGATTTTCATTTTTTAACCCATATCAATTCAACTGCACTAATAAATGCGGTCTGTATGCTAATGTGTCGTTTGCGGTTTGGAGTCGAGTTCTCCCTAGTTGCTACTGCTGTAGGCTCGAAAAGGTGTCTGCGGCGATGGCGTGGTGACTTATGGTGCATAACATACATTGGCTTTCTACGGACTGGATCTTATTTCCTGTTTTATTCGCGTTCGGACGAAGGGCTGCACTGGCAAGGTGTCATTTTTTGTAGAGTGGAACCCACATCCTTTAGATTTAGGCAACAGGATCGAACAGCCACTGTGCCACTTTTAGTCTTCCATGGTCTTGACCAAGTATTGGCCTGGGAACATCTTGCCAGGGTTTGAGGGCATAATACCGGTGCCATGCTGTATTTCTTTAACTATCGACACTGAAAAATGTTTAAACAGTTGTCACCTGATTGGCTAATTCAGTTATCTGTCGAAGTCGGGGTCAGGCTAAAATGGCTCGTATAGAGCACCGATTGCGTGATGGTTAGCTAATTCGTGTCGTTTGAGGGACCGTTGCCGGCGGAGTAAGCGAATGACGCAGGTAACCTTCTGAGTCATCTGCAATCTCCAAGTTCATCTCCATTCGCTTTAACTATTTCTTATCACTGCTACGGGATCGGTGCGTTGACAGAAGGTGGGAGATCGATCCCCTGGAGGTCTCCCTCACCTTAATGCAAATCAATTGAATTCGTGACTTGCCTCGCTCAAGGTAGTGATCTTCTTCGTCTTGTGCGACAGACGTTTGGTTGCACACTCCTTATGAGGAGGTTATACGGACTGCCTTAGGTTGAATATCATACTGGAGTACAAATGTCCTTCAGAACATAAAAACGTTGCCCGATTTCAATTCTACAATGGAAAAAATAGTAAAGCTCTTTCGCCTACAGTAGGTGAAGTATATCTTGAATCGCTGCCGAAATTCTGAAACATGTTTTCGATTACAAATTATTATCTAGGTGGGCTTAGAAAATAAAGCAGCATGTCGCATTTGGTCAAATTATTTCAGTCACGCTAGAACGCAGGCTTTGAATCAAATTTTTTTCTGACCGCCTGCAAAACCTGCACGAACCAATTTACTTCTTAGTATGAAATTTTCCATTGATTTTCTCTACCTTTATAAATTTGAATATGTTTCTTCGAAAACATTGAGGAAAATATTCTTTCTTGTACGCATTTGGTAGTAAACTACGTCTTCTTCTAATTTGACCCTTTTTAATTCACCAAGTACTAAATGTAGTTTCGAAACATTTTATAATAATGAGTTTTTAAGACAACGAAATGTTCGTTCATAAAGTATCGGTGCTAATAAAGTAAATAAAATGATCCGTCTTCATTGCAAAATTATATTAGTATATGACGTCTTCTTAATGACGTAGAGCAATGTACGATTTTCCTTACACCGAAAGTATACAGCATGTAGTTTAGAAACCCTAAGCGCAAGTGCAACTGCAGGTCAGGTTGAACGTTATTCTGGAATTAAAATTTTTTTAACTCCAAAACATACACTATCTTCGATTGTCACATTTTAATAAGACGTAATTTTCTACCCAATTAATATAAGCAAGAATATTTTATTCGTGTTTTTTTATAAACTATACTCAAATTTATAAAGGCATCGAAAATCAGTGGAAAAATGTATGCTACTTTAGTAGTCAGGCGACCGAAAAGAGACCCATTCAAAGCCAGAATGCTGGCGCGACTGAAATATCTTGCGATTAAGCTGCACTATAACCTGTATTACAGCTCTATCTGAGTAATAATTAATGATCAAAAATAAATTCCATACTTTCGGTCAATATTTCAGGATATACGCGGAATTTCAGTGCATCATAAATCTCCAAACGTTTTAGCTCAAATATGGGGTAAAACTTTCCGGGATGTACTGCAGGCGATCCGGTTTTTACTGCCCTCTGACGGCTTCATGGCGAAGAGCCGACGGCCTTATATATCATCAAAAAGGTCCAGGGGGGGGTGCGGAGTGGAGAAGAGTGGTCATTTCTGACCACCGCCAACCCGCCCTCCTCCAAACCCAGACTTGCGGGTCGAACAAAATAAATACTTGACTCGATGTTCTAGCATTGGATTATCCAGTTGGGCAGAGCAGGAGGTCAGGCTGTCGATGAGAAATTAGTCAGGCATGACCATTCCATTTCATGCTTTTGGAATTAATTTAATGGCATTTGAAGTATTTTACGATCCCCTATGGTTTTATTAGGGTATCTCAGTGGAAAAACTGCAAGTAGAAGGGCTGTCTTAGTGCTTGAGCATATCCTAAAAATTCGCATCAAAATGAACTTCAAAAAAACAAATCGTACACAGGCACAGGTCTCGTCGTAAATTGAGTTGAGAGCTATTTTACCTGCACCTTTTTATCGCTTGTCTTGACTGTGTGTATAAGCAATTGTCCTGTTGTAGGTACTTCGACAACGAATCACGGTTGCTCGAGCTGCTCACGGAAAAGGCTTTTGTCGTAAGCCATTTTATCATTTTAAGCACCTGCATTGCCTGTTTATATTTCCAGTTTACCCCCGCCCATGCGTTGTTCATTTTTCTGCGGATTTTTTCCCTCCTGAATATCTAAAATGTTCGCTAGTTATCTCATTTATTTTCGTGACTAAATGAATTTTTTTGAAATATTCATATTAATATAAATACAGCAAAATACCAATAAAATGTGTGTATATAAGGGTAGCTATATTCGTTTTCGCTTTTGTTGGAGTAACCGTTGTAGATGTGTTTGCATGTGGTTATAAGCCTTTTACGTGTAATGTCATAAGCTGGCTTTAAAATCACATTAAAGTGTTTAAACAGTATAGTTTGGGGTATATTTGGTTTTTAAGCATTAAAATAAGCAGTTATTAGAGGTTTATGGAGTATTTCTAAGTAGCTGTGGTCTCTAACCCCCGCAAGTACTGGGGGTCGTCTTTACCATGATTTTCAAAGTTAATGGGTAGTTGGGTTACCTTTTTATAGGTACCGCACGTAGAGAATTGTACGCAATGGGTTACAGTATAATAAGGCGCGTGGGGTCAACACGTTTTGACCCGATTATGGGGTTGGCCAAATCCTCTCACTGGTGTAATAATTGCAGTGAGGCTAATAGCCCAAGACCAATTTATCGATGAAAACCAAAGCTGATGCTCTCGTCGTATAATCCGCTCCATGCTTAGTCGGTCTCAGAGACTGGATCGCAGGGCTTTCACGACTAACTGGCGAGTGTGACCTGGAGACCCGCATAGCCTATGCCCACCCCGTGACTAAACTCGCGGTCAGCAGATCACCTTGTTTATCCAAACTGCAGGTACTCATTTCCGCCTTTTGCCGCCACTGGGACTCTATCTGAAAAAAAACAATTTTTTAGGACCTAGCTGGGTGTTGCAGGGCTATGCTGCAGTAGTTTATGAAACCGTGAGCTCAAACCCTCCAGACCAGAATCAGTGTTAGTTAATACAAGTATAAGTCAGAGCTGGAAGTGGGCTGGTAGCAGTGTATAGTGAATTTTTGTTGGCGGGATAATGCCGTGTTGAAGCTGCACTGCTCGGCTGAGCAGTACACAGAAAATTTCTATGCTCTGCTCGTCCGCACATCTTCTTTGGATAGGAAACTGTCTCCACCGAGGCCATAATAATGGTATTTTCTGTAGCTACCCTCAACTTTGGAGTCAGTTGGATGCACTGAGAAAGATGTGGCATACAATAACAAGAAGGTTAGCCGTCTATTCACCCACTGCCCCCTGTTCACGATACAATAAACTGTCAATCGCATTTGCATACTGTTTATGGTCTCGAGGGAGACTGAATGCGATAATTTTTGTTGGAACACCACGTATGCTAAATCAAGGAAGATAACCCAAGGGGTAAAAGGCCGGGGGTCTTAATGGTTTTCGCGGTTATTCTGGGGTGACTATTTCCTGCTGATTTTTTCAAAATTCGTATCACGTGCTTGGTCCGCTGTCGATACGAGGAGCGCCAAATTGACAGCCGTTCCTTGACAGTAAAACGCTGTTCTCGCTTACCCCACCTCTGCAAATCCAATTTTTCACACACGAATTGCGGGTCAGGAAATAACATGCAGTCGGCAATTGTTTCGTGACCGGTGATTCAGAGGCTTAAGCTGCACATTTATTGTATCCAGCCACATCATTATTCGTCGAGTTCATCCTTGACTTATTTCCTTGAATGTGCAATTGCGTCTTTCTTCAGGAGATGACCGATGGACTGCGTTTGAGGACGTTAGAATGGCAGTTCAAGGGCAGTTTAGAACCCCCTCGTGTCGTTAGTATGCGAACAGAAGAGGCTATTGGAAAAGACAACATCTTCGCCCAGGTGACTGTTCGTTTCCTCACGCAACAGGTATGTTTGCACCATCACCCTTCATCTAAGATAAACTAATTAAGACTATCTTGTAAGTTCTGTTTTACAAGTAACCTGCGGAGCCGTTTACACCTGTGACCGGGCTGTATAATAATAATAATGATATGGTTTACTTAACCGGATTTCACCACGCGGGTTGAAGTGTTCCGCGAGACCTAAATATGTGCTCACAACGACTGCGAGACTGTTGCAGGTTTGTCTGCATCAGTTTATTGCAGAGTCTGAAACGGCTCCAAACTGGACAGCATATTTTACCTCTAGCAAAGGAGTCTTGGTAGAACCGTAGTCTGGACTTGTCTGATCGCTACGTTAAGTCTTTAATATCGCTCCTTGCATCTTAAATGCGAGCAAGTGTACCAGGGAGCTGTTCGCCTGGTCGTGAATACTGCAAGTTTATCTGTCCACCAAGTGTTGGCCACCAGCTAGCTACTGGTGCTTGTACAAACCTTAATGTCCCTGTCGCTTCTTCGACAACAAACTTCTATGGTTTAATTTTGTTGCATCGTTTGCAAGCAGGCCTCTGATGCTGTAAAAAATTCTTAGTCTTTTAATTGCATTCTGTCAATTTCTTTATGTTTAAGATACAAGTAGGTCCGGTAGTTTGATTTGTTCTGAGCGTTTTTTTTTTGGTGGAACGCTCGACTTAGTTTGAGTTAATCAAATGGCAGGGCATGAGAATATGAATCTTGTGCTAAATTCTAGGGGGTTGGGGTTAGGTTTATGAGGGTTAGGGTTAGGATTAAAGTTGGGACACGATGATAGCGCAGGGGCGCCTGTACTGCGCGAGTTCCGTATTTCCACGTATAACCAACCAGAGGATGCAAAAACGAATAGCGCTGCTGTCGAGGCTGGGACTCCACATATGTACGAACGAAACCGACAGAATTGGGGCTCATATATAACGGATTAGATCAGCACACGCTTGTTCATTGACTCCTCATTAGGCCCTGCTGCTTCCACCCCCAAATACCCTGCGGGTTTTTCCTTTGCGTAGGTTCTTGCCATTTATGACCGGTTTGGACGTCTCCTTTTCGGCCATCCGACGAGTGCAGTAGATGTGCTTGAATACATCGTCTTCGAGAACCACATCACTGACGCCTTTGGACAGTGGAGGATCCACGGAAAAATTGTACCGCCATGGGCACGTGTAATGACGGCTCCAAACAGGACTCACAAGCTGTTACCGGCCTCAAATAAAATGACTGCTGATTCAGAGGGTCAGCTCAACACAACTGTTAACGGCAGTCAGGCCTAATTTGGGCCTAATGGCGTCTACAGGAAGATGATGCCTTGCCAATGCCCAATCTGTATTATAGTTTTTTAAGCAAAAAATTTCAAATTTTTTCAGTTATAATTATAAACTATTTCCACAACTCTGACTTCTTTCTACTTTCGTTAGTGAGTCAGCTGTTCTCAAGAGTCTCGCAAAATACACATGGATTCTCTCTCTCTCTCTCTCGTGCCACCGCGGCCGCCATTGGCTCTGCTTGCCGTGAACTTTGCTATTATTGCCTATTCTTTCCCTTCCAAATCACACCTGGAAGACTTACCTTAGAGGTTCATGATGTAGATAAAAGTCCGTAATCACAAACTTTCGTCTTCTTTACTATGTTGTTTGGTGACACAAACAGTTCTGGCTGACAATTTATATGACTTCCGGGGTGTTGCGGTAAGTGGAACTCCCTCACAGCATTCATGGTACGCACACATGTCTGAAATGGGACTGCATCGTTTAGAGATAATTCCTACCCGCGAAACCCACCTGGCCGTAGCGGTTGCGGCTGCACTGGTTAATTCGAGAGGACGGTTTGCTGTCTGCATGGCAACTACTGGAAGATATCTTTTCCAATATCTTCCTCTGATCGCATACTAAGGACACGAGGGTGTTCTAACCTGCCCTTGAACTGTCACTGTAGCGTCCGCAAACGCAGTCTATCGGTCATCTCCTGAAGAAAGTCGCAATTGCACGTTCAAGGAAATAAGTCAAGGATGAAGTCCAAGAGCGTTGATGTGGATATATAAAATAAATACGCAGCCAAAGCCTCTGAAACACCGGTCAGGAAACAATTGTCGACTGCATTATAGTTCCTGGTCTGCTACCCTGGATTATAATGCCGTGCTTACTTCTCTCCCCGAATGTGATCTGCATACACTCGGCACGTAAGCATCAACACCTTCCAGACAAGAGGCTGGCTGCTATGAAGGTGCAAGTGCGCGGACGAATGATTGTGCGCTTCATAACACCAATGTTTTGATGTTTGCAGAAAGTTCGGTAGACTTGAGACTACTCTCCCGTCAAAAGCTAGCTGTGGATTTTTAAGAAAACACTCTTTGCATCTGTCCTGTGCTGTTAAGCCCTCAAAGAGGCCCGCGGTACTATTTTGGGGATGGTCATGCACCGCATCACACAGGCGCCTAGTTTTGTTAAGGGACTGACGACGTATACCGGTTCAAGAAGAATTATTCTTTACCATCAGGACAGGACTAGCCAATGACGAGGGCAGATGTTTTTGAAAGCTTACCATGTTTTAGTTTAATAACCTCAAAGAGATGCTTAAGGGTGTACTGGTTAATCTTACAGGAGGGACGCATGACTTCCTGTCGGTTGTTCAAGGACTAATAAGCTCAAACAGTAAATATTCGTGTGATGGAGCACCGACAAAGACTAGGGAGACCGGAATGGCCCTTTCTTGTTTATTAGCCGTCATGAGCCAGTCATACCCAATCCCAAGTATGCAATGGCTCCTTAATGAATAGGCTCACTCGAGCAGCCCGAGGGGTTCCCAGGAGGGTACGGTGTGGGGGGATTGGGAGAGTAGTTGTTGGTATTGTTTAAAATTTGTTAACCGCATGAATTGCAGTCTGCGAGCCACGGTCTGTTGCAGCTGTCGCGAGACCCAGCATTTGGTTAGGGCACATTTTCCAGTTCCCTCCTGCGCGAGGGGTAAAAAAAATTGTTTCTAAATAGAACTATTTAGTCATCCCAGGTGGCTACTGAATTCCACTATGGGTCAGGATTTTGCTTAGTAAGAGAACGACCGATTCGCCTGGGTCGCTTCGTCATTGCTGTCGTGCCCATCGTAGGACTTTTTCGACCGTGGGGCGAAGATGGAAGGGAGAGGGGGTAAGGAGCAGACATACCGGGTGTGGAGACACACACAACACCGGAGGCCCTCACCTGATTTAGCCCGCCGGTCCTGGCGGTTGTGGCCGCTGGGCTGTTCCCAGCTTTGAGGAGCCACAGGTGAGAATTGGGTACCAAGTAAAGGCGGACACAACAACAGTCAACATCTGTACGAGACTACCTGTGTGGTGCTACCCCTAATTAGTACCCCCTGCACCCCTCCCCACACACGTGACAGTGCGACCGTCGTAGTCCGACGGTGTCCACCGTATACTCCACGGAAGGGTGGTGCAGGGACGGTCAATTGCGCTGCATCTACCTCACTCCTACTCCCCCACCTGAGCCCGGTGTCAGGACAGAGTCAAGAAGACTAGAGGCGGGAGAGGGCGCAGGTGGCTGGCGCGGCCGGAGCCAGTCCTGGGCATACCACCACACCTGGCTCGGATCCCACGGAGTGGGAGTGCCATAAAGGCCACATTAAGAAGGAGCCATTGCAGCCTAACTCTCAGTCCGTCAGTCAGCCACTACACACAAAACACACACTGGGTTGACCACGGGGTCCGAGTTATCCCGTCACTTGGCAACCTTCCAAGTCACGGCTTTTAGCGCACCGTGAAGTTTCAAACGCGTCAGATTGTTTATAGTGAGGAAAATGCGCTGAGCCGTCGACCTCACTCTGTCTCCCCAACTCCTAAAATCAGACCACCGTCCGAGCCGGTTACTTATCTGATGCGGAAGTTGGGGAGCTGCTGGTGACCTCGTCTACGCGTACTACGTACATGACCTGGCCCCCAACCACAAGCATCAGTGTTTCAAACAACAGGGGGTTGAAAGGCCTACATCTCACATGTGTAAGCTAGCCATAGGTTTTGTTAAGAAGCAGCCATTGCAACCTGACTCTCAGATAAGCAGTCAGTCACTTCACGCAACACACATTTTACTGACTGCGAGATTTGAGTGTAATTGTCAGTTGACAACCTTCCAACCCACGGCGCTTATCACCCCATGATATTCTAAAGTTCAAATCGCACATGTAACAGAGGATCCGAGGATCATACTTACCTCTCAATCAGCTATGCAGATTGAGAGCATGTTTTTTGTACTGTTGCGTAGGATCATGTGAGGTGCATATGCTGATGATGAGAGATGTAGTGTTGTGGTATAGCCGGTAGTGTTCTACCGCAGGTTTACATGGAGACGCATGTGACCTTGTAGGCCCATGCGGTGTGTTAATGTGCGTGAGCAGTGCGTACAATTGAGTCGAGTGCGGCGGGTGTATGTTGGTGCTTCTGCCACTGGTTTGCCGGTCTCTGTGCGATGGATTCGCAAGTAACTGACCAGGCCGATGCGTGTTGTGCAGATGCGGTAACAATGGGGACAAGGTAGGTCGGGAGGTGCTGTGTCTGGGGGGATCTGCTGCTGGTACTGGTAGTTGAGCTCATGGGAGGAATATGGGAAATTTTGATCGGTGCGCAAGATGTGCTGGCATCGCGGTGGACTCCGCTTTCGTGGATGTGCATGCGACTGAGCAGGCCCATTCGATGAGTGAATGCGCGTGGGTAAAGAAGGCATTGAAGATGACTGTCTCTGCTGTGTTTTGGTGCTCCAGGCACTAGTTCACCAGTCTCTGTGCGATGGATTCGCAAGTGACCGACCAGACTGATGTGCGAGGTAAATGTGCGATCGCAATGACGACAGGTTAGTACCGAGTCCCCATCGCTGGTACCGGGGCGGTCGTGGTGTTGGAGATAGCAGGTGGCAGGTAGTTGGAGGTGGCGACTAAGGTGGTGGGAGTGGGGCAAGTGATGTTCGTCGACGTGATCAACGCAGGGAGTGGAGGAGGGAGGATGGTGTCAGTGATCGTGGGTGGCGGGACATCGATGAAGTTGGTATTAGTGGTTGGATTATGATGCAGGTGTGACAGAGGCTGATGTTATGGGATTGTTGTTGCATTGAGTTCGAAGATGTCTCACCAGGCCGATTCGCGCGCAGAATGTGCGTTAACAGTATGGGCGCTTTGACAGAGCTTGGGCATTGGCGGTGTTGATCCGCTGTTCTTGTGACTTATTAGCCGCCTGTTTGGCCTTAGCAATAGCGATCCGCTTGGCTTCATAGATTGCTACACCGTTCTTTACGGATCTTCTAAATGCCGGTCAACTCTGGGCGAGGTCCTTTTAGGTCACCGGGTTATTTTCAGTTGCTTCAGAAATTTCTTCCAAGTGTCCTTTTAGCATCCTTTTTGACCTCCCTGTCGGCCAGCACCCGTAGCGACATCTCCGTAGAAAAGTCGTTCGGGTAGTCGCTCGTCGTCCATTCTCACCAGGTGGCCTTTCATCGCAGCTTCACTTGCCTGAGCATAGAGTGGATGCTGAGGATTCTGGTCCACTCCAGGACTTCCGTGTCCGGGATCCTGTCTTGCCATTTCAGCTTCAGTATTCTGCGGAGGCAGATGAGATGGAAGTGATTAAGCTTCCTGGCTTAGTTCGAGTAGATGTTCCAGGTCACCGCTCCGCAGAGGAGTGTCGTCAAGACGACGGCCTTGTATATCTTCAATTTGGTGTTCAGGTGAATACCGTGGCGATTCTACATGGAGGCCTGCAGCCGGCCGAAGCCCTGATTGGCTTTGGAGATACGTTGAGCAACCTCGTCATCGATTCTCTTGTTGTGTGAGAGTGGGCTTCCCAGATAAGCCCAGGTTTCCATATTTTTGAGTTGAGCGCCGTTGACATTGATTCAGAGAGCATTGTATTCCGCACTGGGCGGCGGTTGGTGCATGATCCAGGTCATTGTTCGTGTCCGCTTGAGGGAGCCGATCAATGCCAGCATCGGAGATGGCTGATGAGCAATTTAGGATACTTCTGAAGTGCTCGGCTCAGCGCTTCAGAATTTGCGATTTCTCCATCAGAAGTGTTGTGCCATCTGAGCTGAGCAGTGGTGCGGTTCCTTTGATGCAGGGGCCGTATTTGAAAAAGTGTTTCATTTCAGTGCGGTCCGCATACCCCTGGATTTCCTCAACCTTTCGGACAATCCAGGCGTCCTGCATCTCCCGCAGCCGTTACTGTACGAGGCGGTGGCATCTGAAAAAGGCTTCTGTGGTGGCGACAGTTCGAAGGTCCATGTAGGCTTTGTGTAGTCGATTCTTCTCCGCGACGACGTTGCTGACGTTGGCGTCATTGTCGTCAAACCAGTCCTGGTGTTGACGTGTGTGCGTACGAGGACTTCGAGGGCGGTGGACTGGATGACATTTCGCAGTTGACACCATCGTGTCTCCACGGTGGCGTTATTATCTGGAGCATGCAGGTCCTCCAGTTTCTCGGTTATCTGGTTGCTGAAATCAAAACACTAAGCAGGCAAATTTAACAAAGAGTAGTTAACTTACCTGGCGGCCTCCTACCTTGGGGCCTTCGTCGGCGTTGCAGTAGGAGCCTCATCTCGGAGATGACGAGGCGGTGATCTGTCCAACCATCGGCATCGCGCATCGCCTTGGTTACCAGCATGTCCTGTCGATCTCGCCTCCGGACGAGAACATAGTCCAGCAGACGACAGCGCCGCGACCGAGGGTGCATCCACGTGGCCTTCTCCCACGTCGGAAGGCGGAAGAAGGTGTTGGTCAGCAGGAGATGGTGTTCCGCACACGTGCGCAGAAGAAGGAGGCCGTTACAATGCACACGTATGTTGCTAAAGATGCAACAGGCAAGACGTAGATAGCTGTTTCGCGGTTGTTACCGATAATCAGTACGCCATATGTCTTGTGCAGTTAGGGATATACAAGTCAAACAAGTGCATGACACTCACTGATGTGGTAAGATCGTGGGGGCCAGCACTCCCTGCCCGACAGCGTGGTCTGTCCCAACGCGGGCACTGAAATCACCAAGGACAATTAACTTGTCCACCTTCGGCACAGTCGCCAGCAGGGCGTGCAGGTCTTCTTAGAATTTGTCCTTCGCAGCATAAGAACTCGATATTGGGGCAGGTTAGGCGCTGATTATGGTGGTGAACTTGTCTCCCCGAAGTGGCAGGCGGAGGCTCATCAGGCGATCATTGATACCCTGCGGCAGACAGGGTAGACGTCTCACGATGTCGTTCCAGATGGCAAAGGCGACACCAGCATCGCGTCGCTCTGCCTTTGCCTGGCCGCTTCAGAAGAAGGTGAAGCCGGCACCCACCTCCTCCAGCTGACTCTCCCCAGAGAATCGGGTCTCGCTGAGAGCAGCAATGTCCACCTTGTAGCGCGCCAGTTCCCAAGCGACTAGCGCCGTCCTTCGTTCCGGCCGGTTGCTCCTAGGATTGTCTAAAAGGGAACGAACATTCCAGGCTGCTAGTGTGAGTGGACTCACCCGAGCAGCCTGGAGGGTATGGCGAGGGGGAGTGGGACGGGGATTATTGTTGTTTGTTTGAGTTTTACGACCGCGTATATTTCCGCGGTCGGCTGCAGAAGACGTGAGACCCCGCATTTGTTTAGGGCAATTTTTCTAGCCCCTTCCTCCGCGAGAAGGCAAGCAGTGCTGTCCCTAAATAGGGCTGCTCGCACATCCCAGATGGCTGCCGAACTCCGATATTGGTCATGGTTTTGGTTTAGTGGGAGAGCTACCCGAGTTAGCATGGGCCGCCTACGGGGTTGCTGTCGCGCCCACCATAGAACCTTTTTAGAGAGGGGAGGTGGGAAGTTCGGGAGTCAGACATACCGGGTGTGGAGGCACACACAGCACCGGAGACCCTCACCTGGTTTAACCCGACTTTCGTTACGGTTTCCCGCGTTGTGGCCACTGGGAAGAACGCAGCTTCGTCGAGCCGACTTCCCAGCCACGCATTCTAGGAAACCGTGATATACTCTAGTAAATGGTGATTGTGAGGGTGTTGTCGATGTATTGGTGTAGGTAGTGTGCGCTGATGTAGCTTAGCCTCCGGTGGTTTACCGGAGGTTGTCGTGGAGGCACATATATCCTAATAGGCCCATGCGGTGTGTAAATGTGCGGGAGCAGTGAGGGCAGTGAAGGTGGGTGCATCGACTGTATGTCGGAGCCCCAGGCACTGGTTCACCAGCCTCCGTGCGATGGATTCGCAGTTGACCGACCAGGCCGATGCGTGAGTTGAAGTTGCGGGCGCATTGTGGGCAGGAGAAATCGGTAGAGGCTGGGGGATGTCATTCATGGTAGTGGGGGTGGCAGTGGCGGTACGAATTGCAGGAGCAGAGGGTGTGCATGATGTATCGGTGTTGTCGGCATTGCGGTGAATTCCGCTGTCATGGATGCGCATGTGACCGAATAGGCCCATGCGATGAGTGAATGTGCGAGGACAGTGGAGGCGACGATCTCTGCTGTGTGTTGGTGCTCCAGGCACTGGTTCATCAGTCTCTGTACGATGGATTCGCAAGTGACCGACCAGGCCGATGCGTGAGGTGAATTTGCGGTCGCATTGAGTACAGCTTAGGAGAGATTCCCCATCGCTTATGGTGGTGGCGGTGGTAGAAGTGAAGGTGAAGGCAGTGGTGGTTGCGTTGGTGGGGGAACAGGCGATGAGTAGAGGGATGTGGTCTCTATGATGGTGTGAGTAATGGAATTGATGCCAGGAGTGAGGGTGGGGGAGTCAGAAGAAGGGTTGGCAGAATTTGACGTACAATTTTGAATTGTCGGATTGTTGGTGCATTGCGTCCGAAGATGTCCAACCAGGCCGATTCTCGCGCGGAAGATGCGTTGACAGCGCAGGCATGTAGGCAGGACCTGGGCATCGACGATGTTGGTCCGGGACGCTGGTGACTTTCGTGCCACTCTTTTGGCCTTTGCGGTGGGGATCTGGTTGGCCTCATAGATTGCTAAACCAGTCTTCACGGATCTTCTCCATACCGGTCTATCCTGAGCGAGGTCCTCCAAGGTCGCCGATATGATTTGCAGTCGCTTCAGCAATTTCTTCAAAGTGTCCTTGTAGCGTCGTTTTCGACCTCCCTGCCGGCGAGAACCCGTAGCGACATCTACGTAGAAAAGTCGTTTGGGTAGTTGCTCGTCGTCCATTCTTACCAGGTGGCCGCTCCATCGCAGTTGCACTTGCCTCAGCATGGCATTGATGCTGAGGATTCCGGTCCACTCCAGGACTTCCGTGTCCGGGATCCAGTCTTGCCATCTCAGCTTCAGTATTCTGCGGAGGCAACTGAGATGGAAGTGATTCAGCTTTCTGGCTTGGTTCGAGTAGAGGGTCTAGGTTTCCGCTCTGTAAAGGAGTGTCGTCAAGACGGTGGCCTTGTACATCTTCAGTTTGTTGTTCAGGTGAATACCGTGGCAACTCCACACGGAGGCCTGCAGCCGACCGAAGGCCTGACTAGCTTTGGAGATCCGTTGGACAACCTCGTCATCGATTCTCGTGTTGCGCGACATCGTGCTTCCTAGATAAGCGAAGGATTCCACGTTTTTGAGTTGAGCACCGTTGACATTGATTCGAGGAGCATTGTATTCCGCGCTGGGTGGCGGCTGCTGCATGACAACCGTTTTTACCGTACTGATTGTTAATCCAAAATCGGCGCAGCCTTCGGCGCAGCCTTCGGCGAAGAGGTCCATGCTCCTTTGCATGTCCTCCTCCGTCACGGTGTTAAGGGTGCAATCGTCGGCGAAGAGCAAGTCATGGACTGTAGTCGTAGACACGCGCGTTGGAGCCTGCATATGCCAACTGTTGAGAAGGTGCCCGTCAGTTCTGTAGGCGATGCGGATACCAGACTGCTCATCACGGTAGGCGTCCATCAGCATAGCCGAGAACATGAGACTGAAAAGGGTGGGGGCCAGTACGCAGCCCGGCTTGACTCCGTTGGTCACTGCGAATGCTTCTGATACCGTCCCGTTGTCAGTGACGCGCGCCGTCATCCCGTCATGAAGCTGACGCACCATGTGCGTGAACTGCTCAGGACAACCAAATTTATGCACGACTTTCCACAGTCCGTCACGATTCATCGTGTCAAAGGCTTTCGTCAGATCCACGAAGGTAGTGTATAGGTGAGTTCGCATCTCCTGACACTTCTCTTGTAGCTGGCGGGCGGCAAAGATCATATCGGTTGTTCCGCGGTGTCGGCGGAAGCCACATTGGCTTTCCGGGAGCAGGCCCTGCTCTAGATGACCGTTAAGACGATTGAGAAGGATACGGGCGAAGATCTTCCCGGTGATGTTGAGCAAGAGATGCCTCTGTGATTATCACAGAGTTGTCGGTTCCCCTTCCGTTTTTAGAGATGGACGATGGTCGCGTCTTTGAAATCCTGAGGAACTTGTCCTTGGCGCCACATCTCCTTGAAGAGTGTTGTGAGTTCTGCCATCAGCCGGGGCCCACCGTGCTTGTAGACTTCCTGTGGAGTGCGTCGGATCCCGGTGCTTTACCGCTGGAAATCTGCTGCACGGCCCGGATGGTTTCTGGTAGGGAAGGCGGCAGATCCAGGTCATTGTTCGTGTCCACTTGAGGGAGCCGGTCAATGGCAGCATCGGAGATGGCTGATGAGCAATTAAGGACATTTCTGAAGTGCTCGGCCCAGCGCTTCAAAATTTTCGATTTCTCTGTCAGCAGTTTTGTGCCGTCAGAGCTGAGCAGCGGTGCGGACCCCTTGATACATGGGACGTAGATGGCCTTGATGGCTTTGAAAAAGTTTTTCATTTCATTGCGGTCCGCATACCCCTGGATTTCCTCAGCCTTTCGGATCATCCAGGCATCCTGCATCTCCCGCAGCCGTTGTTGTACAAGGCACCGGCATTTGAAAATGCTGCTTTGGTGGCGTCAGTCCGAAGGTCAATGTAGGCTTTGTGTAGTCCATTCTTCTCCGCGAGTAAGTTGCTGATGTCGGCGTCATTGTCGTCAAACCAGTCCTGGTGTCGACGGCGTGCGCGTCCGAGGACATCGAGGGCGGTGGACTGGATGACATTTCGCAGTTGACACCATCGTGTCTCCACGGTAGCGTTATCATCTGGAGCATGCAGATCCTCCAGTTTCTCGGTTATTTGGTTGCTGAAATCAAACAGTGAGCAGGCAAATTTAATAAAATAGTATTTAACTTACATGGTGGCCTCTTACCTTGGGGCCTTCGTTGGGGTTGCAGTCGGAGCCTCATCTGGGAGATGACGAGGCGGTGATTTGTCCAACCATCGGCATCGCGCATCGCCTTGGTTACCAGCACGTCCTGTCGATATCGCCTCCGGACGAGAACATAGTCCAGCAGACGACAGCGCCGCGACCGAGGGTGCATCCACGTGGCCTTCTCCCGCGTCCGAAGGCGGAAGAAGGTGTTGGTCAGCAGGAGATGGTGTTCCGCACACGTGCACAGAAGAAGGAGGCCGTTATCGTTACAGCTACCGAGACCGTGGGGACCCAGCACTCCCTGCCAGGCAGCGTGGTCCGTCCCGACGCGGGAATTGAAGTCACCAAGGACAATCAACTTGTCCTCTTTCGGCACAGTCGCCAGCAAGGCATACAGGTCCTCGTAGAATTTGTCCTTCGCCGCATCAGAGCTCGTCATTGGGGGAGCTTAGGTGCTGATGATGGTGGCGTACTGGTCTCCCCGAAGAGGCAGGCGGAGGCTCATCAGGCGATCATTGATACCCTGCGGCAGACAGGGCAGACGTCCCACAATGTCGTTCCGGATGGCAAAGGCAACACCAGCGTCGCGTCGCTCTCCCTTTGGCCGGCCGCTCCAGAAGAAGGTGTAGTCGGCACCCACCTCCTCCAGCTGACTCTCCCCAGAGAATCGGGTCCCGCTGAGAGCAGCAATGTCCACCTTGTAGCGCGCCAGTTCCCGAGCGACTAGCGCCGTCCTTCGTTCCGGCCGGTTGCTCCTAGGATTGTCTAAAAGGGAACGAACATTCCAGGCTGCTAGTGTGAGTGGACTCACCCGAGCAGCCTGGAGGGTATGGCGATGGGGAGTGGGACGGGGGTTATTGTTGTTTGTTTGAGTTTTACGACCGCGTATTTTGCGATCTGCGAGCCGTGGCCGGCTGCAGAAGACGTGATACCCAGCATTTGTTTAGGGCACCTTTTCTAGCCCCTTCCTCCGCGAGAAGGCAAGCAGTGCTGTCCCCAAATAGGGCTGCTAAGACATCCCAGACAGCTGACGAACTCCACTATGGTTTACGGTTTTGTTTTAGTGGGAGAACGACCCGAGTTAGCCTGGGCCGCCTACGGGGTTGCTGTCGCCCCTACCATAGGACTTTTTGAGGGGTGGGGGGGAGGTGGGAAGTTCGGGGGTCAGACATACCGGGTTTGGAGGCACACACAACACCGGAGACCCTCACCTGGTTTAGCCCGCCGGTCGTGACGGTTGCCCGGGGTGTGGCCGCTGGGAAAACCCAACTTCTAGGAGCCACTGGTGAGAGTTGGGTACCAGAGGCGTGATCATCGTGAGGTGCTAGTGACCCGGCTGATGTGTGATGCCGATCGCTAAACGGACCTGTGCCCTGTCGTCTCCAAGATGAGTCTGCACCTACAAATCTGCAGACTTCCACAAATTGAGCGAACACCGTTTAAATTCATTAGTGCATCATTGAAAATGGCTGACCACCGATTAAATTTTAGTTCTGACGTAAAAATCCTCCAAGCAGATAAATAAAAAATTCTGGAACGTTGTGCTGAGCACTTCAGAGGCATTCCTGATCAGCTACCTACAATATCTGACAACGCCATCATTAGACTCCTTGAAATTGGAATCAGCACAGGCGATTCCTGTTCACCCTCGCTGCGAAAAAAAACCATACAAGATGTTTAACGGCAAAACATCGGATACTGAATCCCTCCCAGCTAAAAGTTACAAGTATGACGACCCTAGGCTGATGTAAAAAGTCATATCTCTCTCTCTCTTTCGGTAAAGGTGGAAACTGTGAACAGGCTCTCAGGACCTCAAGGATGTCACCATCCTCCGCCTCTATAAATGCAGGTGAAATGGCATCCTTCTCCCCAACACCTCAGGCGAATTCATGCTTATGTCCTGCTCAATCCCCTGAACCTCCTGAAAATCAATGTAGATTTCGGAGGAGGCGCGGAGCCATCGACCTGATCTTCGCTGCCTACCAAATGCAAGGGGAATGCCAAGAAATGCGAACAAGACTGTGTATAACCTTCGTGAGGCTGACGAAGGTCAGTCGAAATGGGGCGTATATGGGGGCGTTCTCAGTGGTCTATAACAAGAAGCTTGCCAAATCACCCTTCAGGGAAGACGGGTTGGGTTCGAAAAGATATATTGAGGCAAAGTGGCACACAGGAGCTCAGCAAGCAGTTTCCGCAAGTATTCTAACCACACAAGTGTGCACCGAAGTGTATCCGCCAGGCTTCGTCCAACTGCGGTCAACCGGTGGAGAGAGAAATATCGATTGACGTCACGTTGTTGGTGGAGGATGTCACACCGTATACGGAATGCTTGACAGGCAACGGCAGCATGAGTGAATGGCGGCGCTGACGATCAGGAGAGCGGACAGCTACAGGCCTTTAACACAGCTAGTTGTGATTTGATCCGGAAAATTGTGCTGAAATCCCGATATACGAAGCGTTTTACAAATGATGATGGCGTGCATCCAGGACATTATGGCATTCCCTTAATCATTCATGGTGACATACATGTGTGATGAAGTAGGACTGTGTACGCGCTCCCACAGTTTTGAGTCTCCTTCTCCGCTAATCTGCTGGACAGGTACCTTGAGAGCGATCAGGAATCAACATGGCCTACCGAACTGATGAACAGTTGTTCGACAACTAACCAATGCAGACATGCATGATCGCTATCCATGCCCTCCTTTTTATGAAGAACTACGACGAAAGAGGTTAGGCAGCGGAGCATAACTTGGGCTGCACAAACTTCGGATTAGCCATCAAAATGGAGAAGACGATGGTCACGTAGCAACCAGAGGCATCTTATGAGTACAATACGCCCAAAAGCAGCGTTAACAGGACTCACATCGGATCTGTGGACGAGTTCATCTGCTCAGGAAGGAAAAATCCAAAAAACATCAGGATCGACAACGATTATGTCCACCGGATCTCAAAAGTCAGTCAAGTCTTCTGCCGGCCAGGGCAATCAGATTGAAACCCTCATTTGAAGACTAAAATGCAGGTTAATGGACCGCGATCCCTAAACGCTCCTACATAGGAGGAGACATATGTGATCTACGAAATTCCAGGAAGGAAACTCGACCAATTTCATTTGGGTATCTACAGAATACTAAATATAGTGTGACAACACAGGATCCCGGGCATGGGTTTCCTGGAAGGCGCAGATACCCTCAATATCCACGCCATGCCTAGGTAGATTCAACTGCGTTGGGTAGCTGCGAAGTGAGGATGGATGACGAGCGCTTGTCTTAATAACTATTCTTGGGAACAAGAAGAAGTCGCAGGGCCTAGATAGGAAAATTAAGAGTAGTGAGAAGCCGCTTTCCGGCATTTTTTGACAAAACTGGTTGATTTTGAACGCTGTAGTTGCAGGTTCGTTGTCAAGATTAAGCAGCCAGGCCTCGATTCCCACAATTCAGATCGTTCTTTCTTTCACTATCTCCCACAATCGCTTCCGCACTTGCAGATAGCAATTTTGGTTCACCGCAGTTCCATGGGGCACAAATTAAATGTAAACGACTCCCTTTATATCAAAAAAACAAACCATACTGGACGCGTTACTCTTTAAAGATTGTCATTGGAATACCGCTGTAGTGGTTTTGCATGAGCGCTACTTGAGTCTTATAGAATTATATGGTGGAAGAAGGCAGTACTGGTAACCCACAGGCTTACACAAAATACTTCTCATTTTTTAAGTATTTCCTCGCATGCGCTATAATTTACTATAAATCAAAATGATAAATACTTATTTTTGAGAGCTTGAAGACCTTTAAATATGTGTTGGGCAGACTCTAAATGATGGAATCCGAACTGATAAAGGTTGTCTGAGGACCGGTAGTGATCTTACTGCATACTAACATTTACTGCGTTTACGAGGTTCTTACTTAAAATTCTTGTTGCTGTACGTACATCTTATGCAACAGGTGCATTTTTATAAGACCACCTTCCTGAAGAGCTATCACCTTTTTGGCGGCAGCCATTCCGTGAGCGTAAAGCCAACTTTGTGAAGACAATTAACTGTACGACAACTTTCCAGCGGATCTGAATAAACCACAGAGCTAGCCCAAGAAGCGCATTGAATTGTGCTTCGAACCAGTCAGCTACAGAATAACGTACGATGAAGAACAACATAAAATTAACGAAAATTTTTTGTATCATAATACTTTGCAGTTACTGTGTTAAGTTTCAATGCGCTGCAATGACCGTCCAATTACATTTCGAAGTATACAGCCACGACGTTAAGCCAGTTCAGTGAACTTCCTTAGAGTTAAAAGTACCTGTATTAAAGTACGAAGTGCTTCTCCGGTATCCAGAGAATTACTTCATCGCCCTAGCAACCTGTATCGAACTAAGCATCATAAGAAGTTAGTTTTTTTCGGTCATTATTGTCTGTAATGTTTGCAAGATTATTCCGGGTCTCGCAAGAATCCGAAATAAAATGTATTTATAGCAACAGTTTGCAGGAAAGTGCATACCTTGAAAGTTTGGTAGTGGAAAGCATAAATGTTTTGGCAATGAAAATCGGAAGATTAAACAATGTTTTTAATTGATATTCATTTCTTTTCCAAAGGTAAGACAATACTTAGGGTAAGGGTCAGGAGTATGCTAAGGTTTAAGGATTGGGTTCGTACTGTAGGATTTGGGTTAAGGGTAGGTAGGGCTAGGGTTAAAGGATACAGTTTACCTTTATTTTAGGATTATTGTTAGGGTTAAGTCATGAGGAACAAATGCAGCATGAAATTTTATGTTTCCAAAACAGAATACTAGCTGTAAGCAGGTCGTGTACTGAGAACGGGAAACAGCACACGTGAAGAGCCTTGGGGACAGGGAGGGGTAAATGGCAAAGGTGGGAATTTCGTAGGCTGAAAGGTGGCCAACCAGATCAAAGGTCAAATGCTCCTGCGTACACAACCTTGAAGTTGCTTTGTCGTGTATGTGTGGCGTGAAGTACAGCCAGTGCGGACAGCAGATTCTGCACCCCTTCACCCTAATATGGGCGAAATTGGGGAGAGCAGGGGGAGAAACAGTAAAGGTAATACAGGATAGTTAATAAATGTTCTAATAGTTTTCATCCTGAAAATGTTGGAAGGGTTTGCGGATTCGGGTCGATCTTCGCAGGACGGTATTTTCGACCTCTGCGCCGTTTTGCGGAGTCAATGGTTCCTCCATTCCTACGTTAGTGCTGGGCGAGGTCGATAGTTCGGCCGTCGATTTCGACGAGGTCCACCGTATGCTCCACACAAGGTGGTGCAGGGACGGTGACTTGCGCGTGAATAAGTTTTAAGTGATAGTAGCCTTGCGCTGCAGCTACCGCACTCTCTCATCCTCCCCTACTTGAGCCCGGTGTCAAGACAGAGTCAAGAAGACCGGAGATGGGAGAGGGCGCAGGTGGCTGGCACGGCCGGAGCCGCCCCTGGGTGTACCACCACACCTGACTCGGATCCCATGGAGTGGGAGTACCATAAAGGCCACATTAAGTAGGAAGCCATTGCAGCCTGAATCTCAGTCCGCCAGTCAGCCACTCCACACAAAACACACATTGGGCTGACCACTCGGCCCGAGTTATCCCGTCAGTTGGCAACCTTCCAAGCCACGGCTTTTAGCGCACGGTGATAGTTTCAAGCGCGTCAGATTGTTTAAAGTGAGGAATGTACGCTGAGCTGTCGACCTCACTCTCCCCCTTACTCCCACAATCAGACCACCATCCGAGCCAGTCAGTTGTCTGATGTGGGAGTGGGCGCATTGGCTGACGGGTCGGCGTAACCGTCTTCGCGTGCCACAGCACAAACTCGCCCCCATAACGAACACACCAGGATTTACTTACTCAAGGGATATGGAGGAGTCATCGCCGTCTGACTCCCAGTCCACTGGTCAGCCATTCGACACACACAGCACATGAACTGAGCCGACGGCGGTGTCTGGTGTAAGCGTCAGATTGGCAGCCTTCTCCAAGCCACGGTTTCTAAGACACCGTGATTTTATCAGGTACATTATGATGATTGTGCGGGTGTTGTCTATGTATTAGTGTTGATGGTGTGCGCTGATGTAGCTTAGCCTCCGGTGGTTTAACGCAGGTTGTCGTGGAGGCGCATGTGTCCTAATAGGCCCATGCGGTGTGAAATGTATGGGAGCAATGAGGGCAGTGGAGACGGGCGCGGTGACTGTATGTTGGAGCCCAAGACACTGGTTCGCCAGCCTCCGTGCGATGGATTCGCAGGTGACCGATCAGGCCGATGCGTGAGTTGAAGTTGCGGGTGGATTGTGGGCAGGAGAAATCGGTAGAGGCTGGGGGATGTCATTCATGGTAGTGGGGGGTGGTAGTGGTAGTAAGAATGGCAGGAGCAAAGGGTGCGCATGGTGTATCGGTGTTGTCTGCATTGCGGTAAATTCCGCCGTCATGGATGCGCATATGACCGTATAGGCCCATGCGATGAGTGAATGCGCGAGGACAGTATGGGCAGTGGAGGCGACGATCTCTGCTGTGTGTTGGTGCTCCAGGCACTGGTTCACCAGTCTCTGTACGATGGATTCGCAAGGGACCGACCAGGCCGATGCATGAGGTGAATGTGCGGTTGCATTGAGGACAGTTTAGGAGAGATTCCCCATCACTGATGGTGGTGGTGGTTGTAGTGAGGGTGAAGGCGGTGGTGGTTGCGATGGTGGGGGTAACAGGCGATGAGTAGAGGGATGTGGTCTCTATGATGGTGGGAGTACTGGAATTGATGCCAGGAGTGAGGGTGGGGGAGTCAGAAGGAGGGTTGGCAGAATTTGATGTACAATTTGGAATTGTCAGAATGTTTGTTGCATTGCGTCCGAAGATGTCCAACCAGGCCGATTCTCGCGCGGAAGATGCGTTGACAGCGCAGGCATGTAGGCAGGACCTGGGCATCGACGATGTTGGTCCGGGACGCTGGTGACTTTCGTGCCACTCTTTTGGCCTTTGCGGTGGGGATCTGGTTGGCCTCATAGCTTGCTAAACCAGTCTTCACGGATCCTCTCCATACCGGTCTATCCTGGGCGAGGTCCTCCCAAGTCGCCGGGTTGATTTGCAGTTTCTTCAGCGATTTCTTCAAAGTGTCCTTGTAGCGTCGTCTTTGACCTCCCTGTCGGTGCGAACTCGTAGCGACATCTCCGTAGAAAAGTCGTTTGGGCAGTCGCTCGTTGTCCATTCTTACCAGGTGGCCGCTCCATCGCAGTTGCACTTGCCTCAGCATGGCATTGATGCTGAGGATTCCGGTCCGCTCCAGGACTATCCGTGTCCGGGATCCAGTCTTGCCATCTCAGCTTCAGTATTCTGCGGAAGCAGCTGAGATGAAAGTGATTCAGCTTCCTGGCTTGGTTCGAGTAGACGGTCCAGGTTTCCGCTTCGTAAAGGAGCGTCATCAAAACGGCGGCCTTGTGCATCTTCAGTTTGTTGTTCAGGTGAATACCGTGGCAATTCCACACGGAGGTCTGCAGCCGGCCGAAGGCCTGACTAGCTTTGGAGATCCGTTGGGCAACCTCGTCCTCGATTCTCGTGTTGCGTGACAGCGTGCTTCCTAGATAAGCGAAGGCTTCCACGTTTTTGAGTTGAGCACCGTTGACATTGATTCGAGGAGCATTGTATTCCGCGCTGGGTGGCGGCTGGTGCATGACAACCGTTTTGGCTGTACTGATGGTTAATCCAAAATCGGCGCAGCCTGCTGCGAAGAGGTCTATGCTCCTTTGCATGTCCTCTTCGGTCACAGTGTCAAGAGCGCAGTCGTCCGCAAAAAGCAAGTCATGGACTGTAGCCGTAGACACGCGCGTTGGAGCCTGCATACGCCGACTGTTGAGAAGGTGCCCGTCAGTTCTGTAGGCGATGCGGATACCAGGCTGCTCATCACGGTAGGCGTCCATCAGCATAGCCGAGAACATGAGACTGAAAAGGGTGGGGGCCAGTACGCAGCCCGGCTTGACTCCGTTGGTCACTGCGAATGCTTCTGATACCGTCCCGTTGTCCCAAGATGAAGCTGACGCACCATGTGCGTGAACTGCTCAGGACAACCAAATTTATGCACGACTTTCCACAGTCCGTCACGATTCATCGTGTCAAAGGCTTTCGTCAGATCCACGAAGGTAGTGTATAGGTGAGTTCGCATCTCCTGACACTTCTCTTGTAGCTGGCGGGCGGCAAAGATCATATCGGTTGTTCCACGGTGTCGGCGGAAGCTACATTGGCTTTCCGGGAGCAGGCCCTGCTCTAGGTGACCGTTCAGACGATTGAGAAGGATAAGGGCGAAGATCTTCCCGGCGATGTTGAGCAACGAGATGCCTCTGTGATTATCTCAGAGTTGCCGGTTCCCCTTCCGTTTGTAGAAATGGACGATGGTCGCGTCTTTGAAATCCTGAGGAACTTGTCCTTGGCACCACATCTCCTCGAAGAGTGTTGTGAGTTCTGCCATCAGCCGGGGCCCACCGTGCTTGTAGACTTCCTGTGGAGTGCGTCGGATCCCGGTGCTTTACCGCTGGAAATCTGCTGCACGGCCCGGATGGTTTCTGGTAGGGAAGGCGGCAGATCCAGGTCATTGTTCGTGTCCACTTGAGGGAGCCGGTCAATGGCAGCATCGGAGATGGCTGATGAGCAATTAAGGACATTTCTAAAGTGCTCAGCCCAACGCTTCATAATTTGCGATTTCTCTGTCAGCAGTGTTGTGCCGTCAGAGCTGAGCAGCGGTGCGGACCCCTTGATACACGGGACGTAGATGGCCTTGATGGCTTTGAAATGTTTTTCATTTCATTGCGGTCCGCATACACCTGGATTTCCTCAGCCTTTCGGAACATACAGGCATCCTGCATCTCCCGCAGCCGTTGTTGTACAAGGCGCCGGCATCTGAAAAATGCTGCTTTGGTGGCGTCAGTCCGAAGGTCCATGTAGGCTTTGTGTAGTCAATTCTTCTCCGCGAGTAAGTTGCTGATGTCGGCGTCATTGCCGTCAAACCAGTCCTGATGTCGACGGCGTGCGCGTCCGAGGACGTCGAGGGCGGTGGACTGGATGACATTTCGCAGTTGACACCATCGTGTCTCCACGGTAGCGTTATCATCTGGAGCATGCAGATCCTCCAGTTTCTCGGTTATTTGGTTGCTGAAATCAAAAGAGTGAGCAGGCAAATTTAATAAAATAGTATTTAACTTACCTGGCGGCCTTTTACCTTGGGGCCTTCGTCGAGGTTGCAGTCGGAGCCTCATCTGGGAGATGACGAGGCGGTGATCTGTCCAACCATCGGCATCGCGCATCGCCTTGGTTACCAGCACGTCCTTTTGATCTCACCTCCGGACGAGAACATAGTCCAGCAGATGCCAGCGCCGCGACCGAGGGTGCATCCACGTGGCCTTCTCACGCGTCGGAAGGCGGAAGGTGTTGGTCAGCAGGAGACGGTGTTCCGCACACGTGCACAGAAGAAGGAGGCCGTTATCGTTACAGCTACCGAGACCGTGGGGACCCAGCACTCCCTGCCAGGCAGCGTGGTCCGTCCCGACGCTGGCGTTGAAGTCACAAAGGAAAGTTAACTTGTCCATCTTCGGCACGGTCACCAGCAGGGTATGCATGTCCTCATAGAATTTGTCCTTCGTCGCATCAGAACTCGTCATTGGTGGAACATAGGTGCTGATGATGGTGGCGAACTTATCTCCCCAAAGAGGCCGGTGGAGGCTCATCAGGCGATCATTGATACCCTGCGGCAGACAGGGCAGACGTCCCACGATGTCGTTCCGGATGGCAAAGGCAACACCAGCGTCGCGTCGCGTCGCTCTGTTTTTGGCCGGCCACTCCAGAAGAAGGTGTAGCCGGTACCCACCTCCTCCAACTGACCCTGCTCAGAGAATCGGGTATCGCTGAGAGCAGCAATGTCCACCTTGTAGCGCGCCAGTTCCCGAGCGACTAGCGCCGGCCTCCGTTCCGGCTGGATTGTCTAAAAGGGAACGAACATTCCAGGCTGCTAGTGTGAGTGGACTCACCCGAGCAGCCTGGAGGGTATGGCGATGGGGAGTGGGACGGAGGTTATTGTTGTTTGTTTGAGTTTTTACGACCGCGTATTTTGCGATCTGCGAGCCGCGGCCGGCTGCAGAAGACGTGATATCCAGCATTTGTTTAGGGCACCTTTTCTAGCCCCTTCCTCCGCGAGGAGGCAAGCTGTGCTGTCCCTAAATAGGGCTTCTCGGACATCCCCGACGGCTGCCGAACTCCACTCTGGGTCACGGTTTTGTTTTAGTGGGAGAACGACCCGAGTTAGCCTGGGCCGCCTACGGGGTTTTTGTCGCCCCCACCATAGGACATTTTGAGAGGGGGGAGGTGGGAAGTTCGGGAGTCAGACATACCGGGTGTGGGAGCACACACAAGACCGGAGACCCTCACCTGATTTAGCCCGCCGGTCGTGAACGTTGCCCGGGGTGTGGCCGCTGGGACGAACCCAACTTCGAGGAGCCACAGGGGAGAGTTGGGCATCAGTTAGAGGCGGCCACAGGAGCATTCACCACCTGTGCGAGACAAATGGAGCGACGAAATGCTCTCTGTGTGTTGCTACCCCTAACTAGTACTCCTACACCCCGCTGGGCAAGGTAAGAGGGTGATGAGAAGCACACAACTCAACTGACGGTGTTGTGGTCTGTGTAGGCAGTATATTTTCCGCCCTTTGGACGCCAGAATCAATATCAAGGGTTGCTGACAGTTCAACCTTTCTGAATTCTTCCCTTTATGTGCTCGTTCGGTTGCGGACTTGGTTGAGATGTCGGAGCACACGTCTTTCATCTTCTAACGCCAATTATACTATTTGTCCCTCACTCCTTTGAACTGTCGCTGGACACCAGTTCGCTTTGTGTTCCAGTTGCGTCTAGACACTTTCGTTAGACAGGAAGATTCGAGGTCGCCTGTGCACATAATATCGCGCTTTCATCTTCTCCTAGTGTTCGATTATTTTATTGTTAATTAAAGTATGAAGCAGATGGAGCCGTGTGCGCAATTTTCGCTTGAACATCAATTCTGTAGGGGAAGAACCGGTCGAGTCGTTAGGGGTTATATGATAGCTGAACAAAAATCGTGACTTCTTCGTGATCAAGTCCGTGTGCGTCTGTTTGGCTAACCCGTGTTTTATCGTCTGAACCACGCGCTCTGCGAGAACATTTGAAGCCGCGTGGTGTGGGGCAGTGGTTCCATGCCTAATTCCATTTTTATCTATAAATTCTTTAAATTCGGTACTGGTAAAGGCTGGACCACTGTCTAAAACGACCATTTCAGGTATTCCAATAGTAGAAAACACGGATCTTAACTTGTCGATTGGAGTAATTGAAGAACAAGAGTTTCCAGTCGGAATAGGTTCAATCAATTTACTGTGGGCGTCAACCACCACCAAGGCCATATAGCCTTGGAATGGCTCAAAAACGTCGATGTGTACCGCCTTCCAGGGCGCGTCGGGCAAGGTTAAGCCTTCAGAGACACCTTCGGTAAGGTCTTTTGTGTTATTTGACATACGTGATATGTTTTTCCTATGTTTTATACATCTTCGTAAATGCTGCGGGTGCGAGCTTTCATGCTCACTGTACCAGGATAAGCATTATGCAGGTCTTTAAGGATGGCCTCTCGGCTTTGTCGTGGCACAACTACACGAATGCCCCATAGTAC
>WEDG01011908.1:0-81242 GCA_017591395.1 Schistocephalus solidus | reverse complement strand
GGTTGATTGTCTTCGACCCAAATGTTCATTGAAATTTCGGTGACCTAAACAGTCATGTCGAATCACCTGACTCCATGTCCTGCACTTAATAATTTCAGAAATTATTTACCCGATTATTCTCTGGAGTCCATATACCAGAAACCGCATAGAGCAGCTGGGACCCACTGAAGAGCCGAACCCCTCGTTGCTGTGTCACACAGCAGCAGAGGCTATCGGCGAAAACACGTGTCTGGGCTTTTAGCTAGTATCTATGTCGGAAGTACAGTATAACGTCTTTGTCGTATAAGATTCATACTACTTGTAGTACTACTTGTTTAGTAGAATGGGCATTACGTGGTTTATTCCACAGTGGTTGATTGTCTTCGACCCAAATGTTCATTGAAATTTCAGGTCTGACCCTAAAAAGTCATGTCGAATCACCTGAGCTCCATGTCCTGCACTTAATAATTTCAGAAATTATTTACCCGATTAGTCTCTCTGGAGTCCATATACCAGAAACCGCATAGAGAACGCTGGGGACCCACTGAAGAGCCGAACCCCTCGTTGCTGTGTCACACAGCAGCAAACATCAGCGAAACACGTGTCTGGGCTTTTAGCTAGTATCTATGTCGGAGAGTACGGTATAACGTCTTTGCCAATATAGAAGATTCATACTACTTGTAGTACTACTTGTTTTGCTAGAATGGGCATTACGTGGTTATTCCACAGTGGTTGATTGTCTTCGACCCAAATGTTCATTGAAATTTCGAGGGTCTGACCCTAAAAGTCATGTCGAATCACCTGACTCCATGTCCTGCACTTAATAATTTTCAGAAATTATTTACCCGGTATGTCTCTGGAGTCCATACTACCAGAAACCGCATAGAGACAGCTGGGGACCCACTGAGAGAGCCGAACCCTCGTTGCTGTGTCACACAGCAGCAGAAACATCGGCTGAAACACGTGTCTGGGCTTTTAGCTAGTATCTATGTCGGAGATACGATATAACGTCTTTTGCGTATAAGATTCATACTACTTGTAGTGCTACTTGTTTGTAGAATGGGCATTACGTGAGTTATTCCACAGTGGTTGATTGTCTTCGACCCAAATGTTCATTGAAATTTCGGGTCTGACCCTAAAAAGTCATGTCAGATCACCTGACTCCATGTCCTGCCCTTAATAATTTCAGAAATTGTACCCGATTATTCTCTGGAGTCCATATACCAGAAACCGCATAGAGCAGCTGGGGACCCACTGAAGGCCGAACCCCTCGTTTGCTGTGTCACGCAGCAGCAGAAACATCGGCCCGAAACGCGTGTCTGGGCTTTGGCTGGTATCTATGTCGGAGAATTGCGGTATAACGTCTTTGCCATTATACGATTCATACTACTTGTAGTACTACTTGTTATGTAGAATGGGCATTGCGTGGTTATTCCACGAGTGGTTGATTGTCTTCGACCAAAATGTTCATTGAAATTTCGGGTCTGACCCTAAAGATCATGTCCGAATCACCTGACTCCATGTCTGCACTTAATAATTTCAGAAATTATTAACCCGATTATTCTCTGGGTCCGTATGCGAAAACCGCATGAGAGCTGGGGGACCCACTGAGGAGCCGAACCCCTCGTTTGCTGTGTCGCACAGCAGCAGAAAGCATCGGCGAAACCGTGTCTGGGCTTTTTAGCTGGTATCTATGTCGGAGATGCGGTATAACGTCTTTGTCGTATAAGATTCATACTACTTGTAGTACTACTTGTTTTGTAGAATGGGCATTACGTGGATTTATTCCACGGTGGTTGATTGTCTTCGTTAGTGTTTCGTTGAGTTTTAGGGTTAGGGCCCGCAAAGGTCGTGATAGAGATCGCGCGACAAATGATGCATGGCAATGATTTCGGAAATTGTTGCGTTGTTATGGTCATGCCGGAATAGCGGGGGCGTGGGATACGGGGCCGGGCCTCGTTTGGCAGTGATAAACGTGGCAGAAATCGAGGCGTTGATGCGGATGATAACGTGATGGGGTCGCGTTATGACGTCAACGCCGTATGGGGTTGGCAGCGGTGCTTTGCGTTTGGCGGGATGGACGTTGCGTTGAGTTCGCGGTGGTTTGGGTTGATGATGGTGACTCGATGTCGTTTTAGTGAGTTGTTTAGTTTTTTGGAGTTATGAAATGGCGTGGGAAGGGTTTTGGGACAGTGGAGGTGTTTGTTATTGTGCTTGTAGAAACATCGGCGAAACGTGTCTGGGCTTTTGTAGTGCCTCCATGACAGCCTCCGGTAAAATACCGTGAGGCTAACCTACATCAGCAGACACTACCTACGCAATGCATCGACAACTTGCTCTCACAATCACCATTTTACCACAGTATAATCACGGTTTCCTAGAAACCGTGGCTAGAGATCTGCCAATCCGACGCTTTCACCAGACCACGCCGTCGGCTCAGTGTATGTGCTGTTATTGTGTCAGTGGCTGACCAGTGAACTGGGGAGTCAGACGGCGATGGCTGCTCCATATCCCTGAGTTTGTGAATCCTGGTGTGTGCGTTATGGGGGCCAGATCGTGCTGTGGCGCGCGAAGACGGGTACGCCGATCCGTCAGCCAATGCGCCCACTCCCACATCAGGCAACTGACTGGCTCGGACAGTGGTCTGATTGTGGGGGTGAGAAAAGTGAGTCGAGAAGCTCAGCGTATTTTCCTCACTATAAACAATCTGACGCGCTTGAGAAACTATCACGGTGCGCTAAAAGCCGTGGCTTGGAAGGTTGCCAACTGACGGGATAACTCGGACCGCGTGGTCAGCCAATGTGTGTTTTTGTGTGGAGTGGCTGACTGGCGGACTGAGAGTCAGGTTGCAATGGCTCCTTCTTAATGTGGCCTTTATGGCACTCCACTCCGTGGGATCCGAGCCAGGTGTGGTGGCACGCCCAGGGGCGGCTAGGCCGCGCCAGCCACCTACGCCCTCTCCCATCTCCGGTCTTCTTGACTCTGTCTTGACACCGGACTCAGGTGGGGGAGGAGGAGAGAGTGCGGTAGCTGCAGCGCAAGGCTACTATCACTTAAAAACTAATTCACGCGCAAGTCACCGTCCCTGCACCACCTGGTGTGGAGCATACGGTGGACCTCGTCGAAATCGACGGTCGAACTCCCATGTCGAAAGAACGGTATAACGTCTTTGCCATATAAGATTCATACTACTTGTAGTACAACTTGTTTTGTAGAATGGGCATTACGTGGTTTATTCCACAGTGGTTGATTGTCTTCGACCCAAATGTTCATTGAAATTTCGGGTCTGACCCTAAAAGTCATGTCCGAATCACCTGACTCCATGTCCTGCACTTAATAATTTCAGAAATTATTTACCCGATTATTCTCTGGGTCCATATGCCAGGAAACCGCATAAGAGAACGCTGGGGGACCCACTGAGGCCGAACCCCTCGTTGCTGTGTCACACAGCAGCAGAAACATCGGCGAAACACGTGTCTGGGCTTTTTAGCTAGTATCTATGTCGGAAGTACGGTATAACGTCTTTGTCATATAAGATTCATACTACTTGTAGTACTACTTGTTTTGTAGAATGGGCATTACGTGGTTATTCCACAGTGGTTGATTGTCTTCGACCCAAATGTTCATTGAAATTTCGGGTCTGACCCTAAAATGTCATGTCCGAATCACCTGACTCCATGTCCTGCACTTAATAATTTCAGAAATTATTTACCCGATTATTCTCTGGAGTCCATATACCAGAAACCGCATAGAGAACGCTGGGGGACCCACTGAAGAGCCGAACCCCTCGTTGCTTAGTGTCACACGGCAGCGAAAGCTATCGGCGAAAACGCATGTCTGCAGGCTGCTGGCTAAAGGCTCTCCATGACAGCCTCCGGTAAACCACCGTAAAGTGCTAACCTACATCAGCGAACTACCTACAATGCATCGGCAACACTCTCTAATCTACCATTTACCTGGTATATCACGGTTTCCTGAAACGGAGATCTCTTGATGCGACTTGCGGACCGTAGGTCTCGACCGTTGTACATTAACGTTGGTCGGTTGGTGACCGGTGGACTGGGTCGGACGGCGTTGAGCATACCGGTTTGGATCGCGGTTTGGGATTAGTTGTGGGATGGTTGGTCGGGTGGTGGCGTCGAGGATGACTGGCTCGGACGTGATTGTGGGGTAAGGAAAGTGAGTCGAGGAAGCAAATATTTTCCTGCTATAAACAATCGACTGGAAACTATCACGGTGCGCTTCATGCGTGGCTTGGAAGGTTGCTTGCCAACTGACGGGATAACTCGGACCGCGTGGTCAATGTGTGTTTTTTGTGTGGAAGTGGCGGCTGACTGGCGGACTGAGAGTCGGGTTGCAATGAAACCGGCTGGCAATGTGGCGCTGCAACCTCCGTGGGATCGAGGCAGGTGTGGTGGCAGGGGCGGCAGGCCGCGCCAGCCACCTGCGCCCTCTCCCATCTCGGTCTTCTTGACTCAATGTGACGCCGGACTCCAGGTGGGAGGAAGAGTGCGGTGGCTGCAGCGCAAGGCTACTGTCATAAAACTAATTCGCGCAGGTCACCGTCCTGCACCACCTGGGTGTGGGCGGTGGACCTCGTCGAAATCGACGGTCGAACTGCTGGCATGTCGGAGGTGCATTGCTCTGGCGATTAACGATAGGTATGGGATTCGCTTGTAGTAATGCTTTTGTTTTGTAGAATGGGCATTGCGTTGGTTATTTCAAAGTGGTTGATTGTCTTCGGCCTTCAAATGTTCATTCGGGTCTGACCTAAAGAGTCGTGTCGGATCATCTGTCCCTTGCGCAATAGTTTCATAAGTTTGATTATTCTCTGGAGTCATGCAAAACCATGAGGGGGGGATGAGCCGGGCCTCGTTTGGCGTATTGTCACGGCAGCAGAGCATCGGCGAGGCGTGTCTGGGCTTTTAGGCTGGTATCTGTGTCAGAACGGTATGGCGTGAAGCGTACATTGGTTTTTAAATGCTAGGTTTCTTCCGTTGTTACCGTACTTCGTAAATTTGAATTCCTACACGTTTTTTTCAAAGCTAAGCATTTTACTTTTTGTGCTTGAGTAGTCTTCTTTACTGAGAGTATTTTTAAAGAAATGTATTGTGAGTATTCAAATTTCCTTTTTTACTGCATAATATAAAAGCCAAAAGTACTTAATCCTTAGGAGCCTAACACATGTATTAACATGTATCAGCAAAAACAATAATTCAAGGAAATAAGGTTCAAATTTCGACCTAAACAATAGATTGCCTGACTCATTAAATCTCATTCTTTTCACAAGAAAGGGCATCTTACGCGAACTCACTCCATGCTGCGTCGCCCAAAGTTTAAAACACGCAAAGAAACGACCGTTTTTATAAAAAAGGCATTGATTGTTTTGTAAACTAATATTTAATTACAATAAAAAAATTAATTTTCACTAAAAACCTGAATTTAAGATAAGAGTTATATTAAAAATCAATTAAATAAGGCTAAATATAAGTGTTCATAAGGAAGGAGGGGTGCATAAAAACGGGAAAATAATGTAAAATAAAAACAAATGTACAAGATCAGTACTTTGTAAACTATTTTTTTGCATTTATAACAGCACAAAGTCTGTCTGACATGGAGGTAGCCAGGTTGTCTATAGTAGTTTGTTCAATGTGAGTATGCAGAACAAAATTAAGTTTTTCTTCCATGGAAAGACCTTTTTTGCCTTATACCAGTTTCTTTTGATAATTGCAAAAAGTATTTCTATTGGAATCAAGTCCGGACTGTTTGCAGGAATAAAAATAGATTGCAGTCCACACGCGCAGAGGCTGGCTAATGTCTAAAAAGTTAGATTATAATTGTAATCTTTGATCAAATTCATACTTCTTTAGAGCGATGAACTGGGGCATTATCGTGTTAAATTATTGTGTCCATTCTGCGTCGGCATATGTCGTTATATCTGAAGGCATCCTTTATAATGTTGACGAACACCTTACTATTTATAGTCACTGTTGTCGACCGCCATATCGAACGTTCGCCAAAATTGATGGCCATCCAAACCATCAAAAGTCGGCAGTTCTTGAAAGATTCTGTTGATTAAGTGTGTTCTCTGGGGAAGTTTTTCCTCCCTATGACCATCTGGGTCGACTTCACCGGCTTATCTAAAAATAAGACCTCATTACAGAAGTAAATGCTCTTCCAGAATGAGAGCCTGTAATCAATGTACTTCTTAGCAAATAAAAATACGTTCTCTTATATGTTTCCTACTTAAAAATGGCTTGACTAATGGCATTTGCCTGGTGCAGTTGAAATTCCTGCATCCTTTTACTGATTAAGGTCATAGAGAACATCGGCAGATGTTCCCTGTTAATGGTCTTAATGGGCATATAATGATACTTTTTTAGTGTACAACGAATAAAATCATCATCCTGCTTACTTGTGAACCATATTGATCTACCTTGCTTTCTTCTAGGCGCGGTTCGATTATTTAGAATGCGCCACAGAGTGAACTTACTGATACCGAAAATAGTAGCTAACGACTCACGCGGCACTCTTTTTGCTGCAAGTTTCCGTATTCTTTCAAAGTCAACTACAGATAGATATTGTTTTGACAATTTTCTTCTACGGCGTGACAGAAAACAAATGCCAGCATGTCGCGGCTTTTCGTATATATGCTTGTTTACAGCTCCAATTATCGGTGTGTTAAAACAAAATACACTCACACAACTTCATTATTGCATTTTTTGGCACAAGGCGTCCCAAATTTGCAAAACGTAATTTTTTAAACTAAATCCGTTCTTTTTTACCCGAAAACAACGTGATTTTTTACATCTGATTTACCTGATTTTCGTGATGGTTAACTCAAATTTTCCATTCCCTCAAAGGATTTATTTTAAATTTTACTAGCTAATATTAATATTCCTTTATAGTAAAATGCACACAATAAAGAAGGTTTGATCGAGAAGGAGTAATAACGTTGGAAATCTCCTGGAAATCAAGAAACGTTGGATTTTGCCCCTTTTCGCCCAGTTAAGCCTTCAATAAAAAGAACTAAACTATTTTTTTGTCAAATAATATCTGAAACTACTTGGAATAGAAAACCCCAACTAGATAAAGAGAAATTTAAAAATGAAATTTCATCTTTATATACACTAAATGTGACGTATACTATTGCACCTGACGATTCTATTTAAATTTATTAGTCAATGACCTGCCTGTGAACATGTAAGCTTATGAAATGTTAGACTCCTGTGACGTCCCGAGCGGCAAAATCAAGCGAACATCTGCTTGCCTTTGTCAAGGGCATCTAAGAAAATGTGCAAACGGAAGAAAAACTGCCAATTCATTTGAAACGGTGTTGGAATATACACGCGCATGTTAGGCTTCTTGATGACGGTTATACTTTACGTTGCGCTTAATCTAGATGAATATTTTTTGTGCAAAACTCTGAACAAGACTATTTTCAAAATAAATGCTACTTCTTCTCCTTTATTCACTCGTTTGTGTGCATGGAAACGTTTCCTTAACTTTTAAAAGTTCAGTTTATTCAGCAAGTTAATTTGTACCCTTTTCATAATCTTAATCTTTTTAAATAATTAGAATTTCTAGACAAGGTAATATTAATTTGTAAACCAATATAAGAGATATTTTTCCCAAAGATCGATTATTTATTGATGTAAAACTTTGGTGGACGCCGCGTGCGTTCATTTTGCTCAACGGGCCATAACTCATTAAACTCATAAGATTTCATGATTTAGGGCAGCTACTGTATATCCTTAATGAGTCGCAAATCAACTTGTATAGTGGGCGGTGCCTCTGTTTATGTATTTTTTATGGGCCCATATAAATTATCACTGCCAATTATTTTGTGTACGCTTCGTTACATTTATAATATTATGAGGGTCCATTTATGACGTAAATGGTCATTTTATCATTGTGTTAATCGAAATAACATGGCTTCAAAAGGACATATTTGCTGCTATCTTTGTGTGAAAAGTGAATTGATATTGAGCAAACTTCTAGATCTTCAGTTACTGATCTGAGTCAAAAAACAGATGAGGCGATCACTTTGTAACACCCTATTATTCATCAATTTTATTTACCCAGCCCTTTCAAAATGTATTCTTTTTATATGCACATACATAAAGGCAGAAAAACATGACCAAAAGAGACAAAAGATACTGGAATGTCCATTTCTGGCTTAGAAGTGGGCATAAGCCACCCAGACCCAACCTCTGGTATTGCGACACCCGACGCTCGAACATGACACGGTTGGTTAGAAGTCAAACGTGCTATCTCATGCACCAAAAGCTTATCGTCATGCCATTTTCGATCGGGGATATTACCTATAGTAATTAGGCCCCAACCGATCGGTTACAGGACAAAATAGTCAACGTATGCCTTAGGCTTCACTCATGAGCTCCTGGGTAGATTCTACTATTTGTTACGAGCTTATTTCGCCGTCATTCAGCCAATCGCAAACCTGACAAGCAGATGGGACTGGAAACACAAACATACTCTTGAATACGGCGCAGAGAGTACAAAATCTGTGTCAGGCAGATGGGTCATAAATAGTTCATTAAAATGAATTTCATCAGTGTCTCACCATCTGTCATCCTCTGTCGCGGAATATGGGTTATTTACTCAAACATGAATAGGTGCACATCAATATTTTTGTTACTGGAGGGAAACAAGCTCCGTATGGTTGGCGAAGGTCACGAACAGGCCATCAATTACCAGGACGGAATCGGCCAGTTTTTAATTGCAGAAAGCAGTGATGCTAGCAAATATGGGCTGAATAAAACAGTCTGTTTCTTGTTAATTTTGCCTTCATTCAGCCAATCGTTACCATGTCTACCAGATGGAACTGAAAACACGAACATACGCTTGAGCACGGCGCAGAGAGCTTACGCATTATGTCTAGCATATGGGTCATATACACTTAATCCAACGGAATATCATGAGCGCTCCGTCGCTTTTGTAATCTGTCACTGAAGATGGGGTATTTATTCAAGCGGGTATAGGCGCACGCCGACCTATTTTCATCCTGAAGTAAAAAATGTCGACATGGGTGGCAAAGGTCACGAACAGGCCAAATTCAGCCAATATATAAATGCAAGCAGGGGTGACGACAGAAAAAAATGGTAGATTAAAACCGTCTACCGTCTACCTAGTTTGCCCTCATTCAGTTAATTATAACCCTTACAATTAGCTGGGATTGCATACACACCATACCCTCGAGGATGTCACACAGATTCTACACATCTTGCCAGGCAGTTTAGTCCTAAGCACTTCATCGAACTGAAGTCAATTAGTGCCACGACATCTCTCATGCTATGCGGCAGGCGATGTTTGATTTATTTACACAGGAATAAGCGCACACCGATCTATGGGCTTTCCGAAAGAAAAAAAGGGTCGGTATGGTTGGCAAAGGTCACGAACATTTAACCAATTACCTGGGAGAAGTTGGTCAAGAAATAATTGCAGAAAAGAGATATAACATAGAATTTGGGCAGATTGATACAGTCTGTTTCGGCTTATATTACCTTACTATCGTGTAGGATTTGAACGAAAATTATGTGCTCAAGTACGGCGAGCATACAATATACTAAGTTTAGCAAATGAGTTTATAGCATTCCTTTTGCCTTCTCTCAGCAGTTTTTGGAAGATAGACTCCAGAGAATAATCGGGGAAACAATTTCTGAAATTACTAAATGCAGTAATGGAGTCAGATAATCCAAACATGAATTGTTAGGGTCAAACCCAAAATTACAATGAAAATTTGGGTTGAAGACAATCAAACACTGTGAAAAAAGCACAAAATGCCCATTCTTCAAACACGAAGTACAAGAAGTAGTATGATTCTGATATGGCAAACGCGATATACCCATCTTCCAACATAGGTTTTAACTTAAAGCCCAGACACGTGTATCGCCGATGTTTCTGATTCTGCATGACAAAGCAACAAGGGGTTCAGCTCCTCAGGGATCCTTCAGCGTTCTCTATGGGGTTTCTGTTAGATGAACTCCAGAGAATAATTGCAGACATAATTTCTGGAATAATTAAGTACAGGACATGGATTAACGTGATCCGAACATGAAGTTTAAGGATCAGACCCGAAATAATAACGAGATTTGGGTGGAAGTCAACTAACCACTATAGAATAACCATGAACTGTCCATTCTTCAAACAATTAGTACTAAATGTAGCATGAATACTTTATGGAAATGTGTTTTAATGTACTTTCGTACATACGTACTTGCTAAATGCCCAGACAGGTGTGTCCCCGATCATTTCTCTGCTCTTTAACGCATCAACGACGGGTTCGGCTCCTCAGTGTATCCCTGCCTTCCCTATGCATTTTCTGGTAGATAGATTCCGAAGAATATAAAGTGAAAACATTTCTGAAATTTTAAAGTTCAAGACATGGAGTAAGAGGATCTGAACATTAACTTTTAGGGTTAGATGCGAAATTTCAATGATATTTTGATTCAAAGAAAATCCACAACTTTGGATTTACCACTTAATACCGATTCTGGTAGATGGACTCAAGATAATAATTACGGAAATAACTTCTGAAATGACTAAATGCAGGATATGGTGTCAGGTGATCTGAACATGACGTTTAGGGATCAAAAACGAAATTTCAATAAATACTTGGTTGGAAGACATTCAACCTATGTTAAATTACAACGAAATGACCATTCAAACAAAGAGTAGTACTACAAGCAGTATGAATCTCATATGGTACAGATGATATGCCGTACTTTTGACCTAGGCTCTACCTAAAAGAACAGACAAGTGATTAAACGATGTATCTGCTGCTGCATAATGCAGCAACGAGGCGTTCGGCCTCTCATTGGGTCCCCGAGCCTGCTCTTTGCGGTTTTTCGTATATGGACTCCAGAAAATAATTGGGAAAACAAGTTCTGAACATTTGTGTCAAAGACAATCATCCACTCTGGAATGACCACGTCATTCCCATTCCCATTCGACGAAGGTACTAGCGAAAAGCCCAGAAAGGTGTTTGGCTGATGTTACTGCTGCTGCATGACGCAACCACGATGTTGTTGGCTCCTCAGTGGGTCCTCTAGCCTTGTCAATGCGGTCTCTTGTGGATGGACTCCAGAGAATAATCGGGGAATTAATATCTTAAATTATTACGTGCAGGACATAGATTCAGGTATATTGACTCCAAAAAATAATCGGGGAAATAATTTCAGTAATTTTTTAGTGCAGGATATTTGCAGGAGGTGATCCCAAAAATGACTTTATAGGGTCAGACCCGAAATTTCAAGAAAATTATTTTGTCGAAGACAGCAAAAACTGTGGAATTACCTCGAAATGCCCATTCTACAAGGAAGAAGTATTACAAGGCGACGGAATCTTGTATGGCAAAGACGTTATACCGTACTTCCGACATAGTTTCTAGCTTAATGACGAGATGCGTGTTCCGCCAATGTTTCTGCCTCTGCGTGACGCAGAAACAATGATTTCGGCTCCTCAGTGCGTCCTTAATGCGTGTCTATGCAGTTTTTCGTATATGGACTACAGAGAATAATCAAGGAAATAATTTCTGAAGTTATTTAGCGCAGGACATGGAGTCCGGCGATCTGAAAATTTCTTTTAATGGTCAGACCCCTAGTCGAACGCAATCAATTACTGTGGAATAAAAACGTCATGCCATTCGAAAAAACCGGAAGCACTATAAGTTGTAGGAATCATATATGACAAAGACGCTATACCATACTACCGTCCTAGGTACAAGCTATTAGCCCAGACTCTTTTATCGCTGATGCTTTTACTGCTGCATAAGGCAGCAGCAACGAGCGGTCCGGCACCTCAATGTGTCATCCAGCCTTCTCTTTTGTGTTTCTGGTAGAGAATAAAAGGTGAAGAAACTTCTGAAATAATTTAATGCAGGATATGGTATCAGGTGATCCGAACATGACTTTTAAGGATCAGAACCTACATTTCAGTGAAAATTACGGAAAAAGATAGTCCACCACTGTGATTTAACCTGGTATTGCCCATTTTAGAAACAAGTTGTACTTAACGTTGTAGGAATCGTATATGAAAAAGCCCTTATACCGTTCTTCAAACAAAGGTTCAAGCTTTAAAGCTCAGACACGATTACAGGCGATGTTTCTACTGCTGCATGAGGCAGCAATGAGGGCTTCGGCTCGTTGCTAGCCTTTTATATGCAGTTTGTCGTAGATGGACTCCAGATACTAATTAAAAATAATTTCTAAAATTATTTAATTGCTTATTTCAGTCAGGTGATCCGAACATGACTTTTTAAGGTTCAGACCCGTTATTTCAATAAACATTTGCATCGAAAACAATCAATCACATACGGCTTAAAACAAATTGATCATTCTACAAAACAAGGACACTTTAAGTAGGTGGGCGTTATGCCGTACGACCTACATAGGAACTAACTAAAATCACAAAATCGTGTTTTGCGATGTTTCGGCTGCTGCGTGCCACAGCAGCGAGGTGTTCGACTCCTCAGTTTGTCCCTCAAAATTGTTTATGTAGTTTCTGGCATATGAGCTCTAGATACTTATCGGAAAAATACTTCCTTAAATTATTAACTGCCGGACCTGGATTCAAGTGATACCAACATGACATTTTATGTTCATACCCAAAATTACAATAAATATTTGTATCAAAGACAATCAATCACTGACGGGTTACCACGTTATGCCCATTCTACAAACAATAAGAACTACAAGTATGAATATTTATGGCAAAGACCTAATACCGTTTTTCCGACACAGGTTCTTGTAAAAACCTTGACACGTGTTACGTTGATGTTCTTCTGCTGCATAACGCAGCAAAGAGTGGTTCGGCTACTCAGTGGGTCCCCTAGCCTTATCTATGCGGTTTCTGGTTGATGGACTCTAGAGAATAATCGGTGTAATAGTCAGGGAGTCAGGTGATCCGTATATGACTTAGCAAGGTCAGCCCTGAAGATTAAATGAACATTTGGTCGAAGACAATCAACTTCTGTGGAATTTTTTCTTCATGCCCATTCCACAGCAAGTTGTACACACGTTGCAGGTATCCTCTATTAGAAAAACGTCAAACCAACCTTCAAACCTAGGTCCTAGCTAATATCTAGACACGTGTTTTTACTGCATGACGTAGCAAAGAGCCTCAGCTTCACAGTGTTTCGGTAAGTCTTTTGAATGCGGTTTCTGGTATATTGACTCTTGAAAATAATCGTGCAAAACATTTCTGAAAAAGGTTGGTGCAGGACATGGAGTCAGGTGATCCTAACATGATTTTTCCGACAAGAAACAACATTTACATGAATATTTGCGTCGAAGACACTGACCACTGTGGATTAACCTTACAATGGCCATACTAGTAACAAGTAGTACTACAAGTAGCATGAATCGTAAACTGCATAGTAGTTATACCGTACCTCAGACATTGGTACGAGCTAATAGACCAGATACGGGTTTCATCGATGTTTCTGCTGCTAAATGACTCAGCGAAAAGTGATTCGGCTCCTCAGTGTTTCCCTTAACCTTATGTATGTGGATTCTGGTGGATAGACTGAAGAGAAAAATTGGGAAATAATTTCTGTAATTATTATGTGCAGGTCATGGAATCAGGCTATCTGAACATGACGTTTTAGGGTAAGACGCAAAAATTCAATGAAGGTTTGTGTCGAAGAAAATCAACCACTGTGAAATAACCACGTAATGCCCGTCGTACAAGCAATTAGTACCAAAAATAGTATGACTCTTATATGGCGGAGAATTTATACCGTACTTTCGACAAAGGTACCAGCTTAACGCCCGGACACATGTTTCACCCATGTTTTTACTGCTGCATGACGCATCTCGGAGAATGTCGGCACCTCAGTGGGACTCCCCAATTTCGTCTATGCGGTTTCTGGTAAAAGGGCTCTTCAGAAAAATCAAATAAATAATTTTTAATATAAGTTAGTGCAGATTATGGTGTCAGGAGATTTGAACATGTCTTTTAAGATCAGAACCTAGATTTCAATGAATGTTTGTGTCGAAGATTATCAACCCCTGTGAAATACCCACGTAACGCCCATTCTTCAAACACGTAGTACTACCAGTTGTTTGAATCTTATATGGTATTATGTTATACATTTTTTCCATCTAAGGTACTAGTTGACAGCCCAAAAACGTGTTTTACCGATTTTTTCTGCTGCTGCATGACGCAGCAACGAGAGGTTTGTCTCCTCAGTGCGTCCCTAACCCTTGTTAATGTGACTTCTGATAGACGAAACTGAAGAGAATAATCGGGTTTAACATTTCTGGAAATATCAACTGCGGGATATGGAGTCAGGTTATTCGAATATGACTTTTGAAGCTCAGACACAAAATTTCAAAGAACATTAAGGTCGAAGTCAATCAATCACTGGGGAATAACCACGTAATGTTCATTCTAAAAACAAGAAGTATTAAAAGTAGTATGAATCTTATATGGCTAAGATGGTTTACCGTATTTCCAACAAAGTAACTAGCTTAGAGCCATGACACGTGTTTCGCCCATGTTTCTGCTGCTGCATGACGCATCAATGAGAGGTTTGTCTCCTCATTGGGTCCTTCACACTTGTCTATGCGGTTTATGATAGAGGAAATCTAGATAATATTCGGGTGCAAAATTTCTGAAAATATTAACTGCAGGACATAGAGTCAGGTTATTTTAACATGACTTTTTAGGGTCAAATCCAAATTTTCAAAGAATATTCTTGTCAAAGACATTCAATCACTGTAAACTATCTACGTAATGCCCATTTATCACGCTCGTAGTAGTAAAACTAGTACGCATCTGATATGGTTAACCATTATACTGTAATTCCGACTTAGGACCTAGCTTCAATCCCAGACACGTTTTTCCCCGATGTTACTTTTGCTGCATGAGGCAGCAACGAAGGGTTTGTCTCCTCAGTGTGTCTCCCAGCTGTGCCTTTACGGTTTCTGGTAAAAAAATGTAGATTATAATCGTGTAAAACATTTCTGAAATAAATAAGTGCAGGACATGTTGACAGTTCAGACTTAAAATTGCAATTAATTTTTTTTTTTGTCGACTACAGTGACCTACTGTGTATTAACCACGTAACGCCCATTTATCAAGCAAGCAGTACTTTAAAGTATGCATCTTATATGGCTAAGACATTATACTGTACTTCCGATATAGGTACAAGCTAATTGAATAGGTACGTGTTTCACCAATGTTTTTACTGCTGCATGACGCAGCAACAAGGGGTTTAGCTCCTCAGTTTGTCCCTCAGTTTTTGCCAATCTGATGCTTGCACCAGACCACGCCGTCGGCCAAGTTTATGTGCTGTGTGTGTCTAGTGGCTGACCAGTTTACTGGGATTTAGACGGTGATGGCTCCTCCATATCCCCTGATTAGGTGAATCCTGGTGTGTGCGTGATGGAGGCAAGGCCAATGCGCCCTCTACCACATTAGACAATTCACCGGCTCGGAGGGTGGTCTGATTGTGGGGTGGGTCAGAGTGAGGTCGACAGCTCAGAGCATTTTCCTCACTATAAACAATCTGACACGCTTTAAACTATGACATTGCGCTAAAAGTCGTGGTTTTGAGGTTTGTCAACTGATGGGATAAGTCGGACCGCGTGGTCAGCCCAATGTGTTTTGTATGGATTGGCTGACTGGTGGACTGAAAGTCAGGCTGCAATGACTACTTCTGAATGTGGCCTAATGGTGCTCCCACTCAGTGGGATGCAAGCCAGGTGTGGTGGTTCACCCAGGGGCGGCTCTGGCTACGCCAGCTTCCTGCGCTCTCACCTGCCTCCGGTATTTATGACTCTCTCATGACACCAGGCATAGATGGAAAATGAGGAGAGAGTGCGGTAGATGCAGCGCAAGTCTACTATCACCTTTAACTAAATCACGCGCAAGTCACCGTCCCTGCAGCTTCCTTCCGGGGAGCATACCGCGGACATCGTCGAAATCGACGGTCGAAATTATCGTCAAGTCCCCCAGCATTCCCTATACACTCAAGATCACAATTTTGGAAATAATTTATGAAACTACTAAGTGCAGATCATTGAGTCAGGTGATCCAAATTAACTTTTTAAGGTCAGACCTTTAATTCCAATAATAAAATTGTGTTGCACAAAATCAACCACTTTTAAATTACCACGTATCGTCCAGTTATCAAACAATTAGTGCTAAATGTAGTATGAATATTATACGGCAAAGATGTTATACCGTACTTCCGACATAGATACAAGCTAAAAGCACAGACACGAGTTTCGCCCATGTTTCTGCTGCTGCATGACGCAGCAACATGGGGATCGGCTTATAATTGTTTTTCCCAGCCTTCTATATGCAGTCTCTGGAAAACAAACTCTAGAGAAAGATCGGGGTGATAATTTCTGATAATTTCTTAAATTATTAAGTGCAGGACATGGATTCAGGTGATCTGAACATGAATCGTTAAGGTCAGACCCGGAATTACAATGCACATTTGTGTCAAAGACAATCAACTACTACGCAATAACCACGTAAGGCCCCTTCTTTAAAAAAGTAATATTTAAAGTATTAGCTATGTTATATGGCAAATCGTTTAACCGTTATTCTGACTTAGGTAATCGCTTAAAGCCCAGACACGTGTTACACTGATGTTTCTGCAGCTGCATGACGCAAAAACGAGGGGTTAGGCTCCTCAGTGTGTCATCCTGCCGTTTATTTTCAGTTTCTGGTGGACGACCTCTAGAGAATAATCGAACAAATAATTTATAAGATTTTTGAGTGCATGACAGGGAGTCAAGTGGTCTAAACTTGAATCGTTAGGGTGAGATCCGAAATTGCAATGAGTATTTGTGTCGAAGACAATCAACCATTGTGAAATTACAACGTAACGCCCATTCTTAAAACAAGTAGTACTACAAGTAGAATGAATCTGATATTGCAAACCGTTAGGCCGTACTTCAGACTAATGCCCTAGCTAAAAGCCCAGACACGTGTTTCGCCAATGTTTCTGCTGCTGCGTGACGCATCAAAAAGAGGGGTTCGGCTCCTCTGTGGGCCCCACGGCCTTGCCTGTGCAGTTTATTGTAGACGGAATATAGTGACATGCAGTCTGGTCAATGTTTTCCTTAACCTTCTCTATGTGGTTTCTGAGGGACGGACTCTAGAGAATAATCGAGTAAACAATTTCTGAAATTATTAAGTGCAGGACATGGAGTGAGGTGATCTGAACATAACCTTTTATGGGCATCAGCAAAATGTCAATGATCATTCCTTTCAAAGACAATCAACCACTCTGAAATAACCATGACATATCCATTATACAAACAAATAGTACTACTTGTAGTATGAATCTTTTATGTTAAACCATTTTGCCGTTCTTCCAACTAAGGTTCTAGTTTAACCTACCAGTCACCCCACCAACTTTATCTTTGTGGTTGCTAGTAGACGGACTAGAATAACAACTCTAGAGAAACATTAGGGAAATAATTCTAAAATAAATTCTAAAATTCTAAAATTATTTAGTGCAGGAAATGAAGTCAGGTGATTAATACTTGACTTTTTAGGGTCAGACCTGTAATTATAATTAACATTGGGATAAAAAACATCAACAACTGTATAATTTCCACGTAATGCCTATTCTACAAAAACTTTTACTTTAACTTGTATGAATCTTATATGGCAAAGACTTTATACCGTACTTCTGACATAGGTTCTAGCTTAACGCCCAGACAGGTGTTTCGCCGATGATTATTCTGCTGTTTGTGACAGCAGCGAGATGTTCGGATCCTCAGTGGGTCCCCCAGCGTTCTCTATGCGGTTTATGGTAAATGGACTTCAGAGAATAATCGGGGAAATAATTGCTTAAATTATTTAGTGCAGGACATGGTGTCAGGTGATTCGGACTTGACTTTATAGGATCAGACCTGAAATTTCAATGAATATTTGGGTCGAAGGCAATCAACCACTGTGAAAAACCACCTAATGCCCATTCTCCATACAAAGTGTTCTACACGTTTTATGAATCTTATGTGGCAAAGACATTTTACAATAATTCCGACATAGGTACTAGCTTAAAGCCCAGACACGTGTTTCGACTGATGTTTCTGCTGTTGCGCGACACAACAACGAGGGGCTCGGCTTTTCAGAGTGTCCCCCAGCGTTCTGTATGACCTTTCTGGTATATGAACTCCAGCCAATAATAGGGTATATAATTTCTGAAATTAATAATTGCAGGACATGGAGTCAGGTGATACGAACATGATTGTTTTTGGTCAGACCCGAAAATTTAATGAATGTTTGTGGTCGAAGGCAATCAATTACTGTGGAAAAAACACTAAATGCTCGTTCTCCACACTAGTAGTAATGCAAGTAGTATGAATTTTCTATTGCAAATACGTTGTATCGTTCATCCGACGTTGTTATTAGCTAAAAGCCCAGACACGTGTTTGGCCTATTCAACTGCTGCTGTATAATGCAACGACTGGAGGTTTGGCTCCTCAGTGTGTCCTCCAGCCTTCTTTTTGCAGTTACTGATAGATGAACCCAATCGAATAGTCAGGGAAATAATTTCTGAAATAATACTGTGCAGGACATTACGTCAGTTGATTCGAACATAACTATTTAGTGTCAGATACGAAATTTAAATGTTTATTTGGGTTGAAGACAATCAACCACTGTGGTATAACCACATAATGCCCATTCAGCAAACAATAAGTTCTAAAACTAGTAAGAATATAATATGTCAAAGACGTTATACCGTTCGTCCTTAAAAGGTACTAGCTAAAAGCCTTGACATGTTTATTGCCGATGTTTCGGCTGCGTCGTGGGGCAGCAGCGAGGGGTTCGTATCCTCAGTTGTTCCTCCAGCATTCTGCATGCGGTTTCTGGTTGATGAACTCCAGAGAAAAATTGAAAAAATAATTCATGAAATTATTAAGTGCAAAACATGGAGTCAGGTGATCCCAACCTGACGTTTAAGGGTAAGCCCTGAATTTTTAGTGAACATTTGGGGTCGAAGACAATCAAACAATGCCGATTAACTACGTAATGCCCAATCTACAAAAAAAATGTACTACAAAGAGTATGAATGTTTTATGACAAAGACAATATGCCGTCCTTTCGAAATAGGTTCTAGCTGAAAAGCCAGACACGTGTTTCGCCTATGTTTCTGCTGCTGCATGACACAGCAATGGGGGCTTCGGCTCCTGAATGGGTCCCCCAACATTTTATATGCAATTTGTGGTCAATGGACTCCACAGAAGTATCGGGGAAATAATTTCGGAAATTATTAAGTGCAGAACATGGAGTCAGGTGGAACTAAAATTAGTATTAAACTTATATGGCATATATATTGTACCTTTCTTACGACATAGGTACTAGCTTAAAAGCACATGCTCGTGTTTGGCCACTGTTTCTACTGCTGTAAGACGCAGCAACGAGCAGTGGGCCTCCAAAGTGTGTTCCATAGCCTTATCTTTGCGGTTTCCGTTGTATGGACTCCAGGCAATTATCGGCGAAATTATTTCTGAAATTAATAAGTGCAAGACATGGAGTCAGGTGATCCATTAATGACATTTGAGGCTCAGACCGGACATTTTAATCAATAATTGGATTAAGGCAGCAGCTAAGGGGTGTGTCATCGCATCTCATATAAATGCGCATTTAAGTTCCTATCTATAGGTGGTGTAAAAAATGCGCATATTCAAAAGTTTATTACATTGTTTTTGGTGCAAAACGTCACGACTTTGCAAAATGTGATTTTTTAAATCTAAATATAAACCTCATTTTTCCGAAAATAATGTGATCCTTCAAATTTGCATTCACCTGATTTTCGTGAAAACAAAAGAAACTCCCGTTTTCCAAAGGAATATATTCCTAATTTTTCCAGCTTATATTAATGCTTATTAATCGAATTGCGCATGAAAGCAAAGTTTTTTCATATCTAGCTTTCACTGGCGTTATAAAACTCATGGATAGTAAGAAACGGCGATTTTTTCCCCATTATGCGCACTTTTTTCATCGATAAACTGATCTAGAGTGAACGCTTTATTATTAAACAGCTTTGTGTGCACCAATTAAATAAAACAAAGAAAACATAAAACTTAAAATGACTGCACTGCTACCACCTACAATTCTAATATAGACATTTCATGAGTTACGCAATTAAATGTACGTCTGAAGAACGGTATAACGGCATTGCCGAATAAGTTTCATTCTCCTTGTTGTACAATTTGTTTGTACAATGGACATTATGTGGTTATATAACATCGGTTGATTGTCTTCGATGCCAATTTCATTGAAATTTCGGGTCAGGAACCTGAGAAGTCATGTTCGGATCACCCGACTCCCTGTCAAGCATATAATAATTTCAGAAATTATACACTCGATAATTCTCTGGATTCCAATGTCAGAAAGCGCATAAAAAAGGAAAATAGGCCCACTAAAGAGCCTAACCTCTCGATGCTTTGTCATGCAGCAGCAGAAACATCGGAAAAACACGTAACGGGGCTTTTAGCTCATACCTATGTAGGAAGTGCAGTTTAAAGTATTTGCCATATAGGATTTATTGTAATTGTAGATAAAAGTGTTTTTAAGAATTGGTATTACGTGGCTATGTCACAGTGGTTGATTGCCTACGTCCAAACTTTCATTGAGATTTCGGTTCTGACCCTAAAAGGTAATGTTCTGCTTGTAATTAATGACAGAAATTATTTTCTCGATTATTCTGTGGTGTCCGTAAATCAAACACCGCATTGAGAAGGCGGGGGCCCATTAAGGCGCTGAATAACTCAATGCTGCGTCATGCAGCAACAGACAAATCGGAGAATCACGTGTCCAAGCTTTTAGCTAGTTCCTGTGTCAGAAGTACGGTATAAAATATTTGCCATATATGATCCATTGAAATTAAAGAACTACTTGTTTTTAGTATGTGCATTCAATGGTTACTTCACAGTTGTTGATCGTCTTTAACCTAAATGTTCATTTAAAAATTTTGGTTCTGATAATTCAATGTCATGTTCGGATAACGTGACTACATGTCCAGCACATACAAAATTCCAGAGTTTTTCTCCGATTATTCTCTGGAGTCCATATTCCAGAAAACGCATAGCGAAGGCTTAGAATATCACCGAGGGGTCGATACGCTCGTTGCTGCGTCATGCGTAAGCAGAAACAGCGGCAAAACACATGTCGGAAGATCGGTATAACGTCCATGCCTTATAATATTCATAATGTTTGTAAAACTACTTGTTTAAAGAATAGGCTTAACGTTGTTATTCTAAAATGGTTGGTTGCCGTCGACGTAAATGTTCGTTGACATTTCTGTAATGACAAAAATTAATTCCCAGATTATTCTCTGGATGCAATCTACTAGCAACCGCATTAAAAAAGGATGGGGGAGCAACTGAGGAGCCGAACACTTCATTGCTGCGTCATGCAGCAGTAGAAACATCGGAAAACACGTGTCTGGCCTTTTCTCTAGTACCTATGTCAATGTACGGTATAACGTCTTTGCCATATAAAATTCATACTACTAGTAGTACAACTTGTCTGTGGAATGGGCATTACGTGGTTATTCCACAGTGGTTAATTTTATGGGACCCAAATGTTCATTGAAATTTCAGGTCATCATTTATTTATTTCAGCAACAATTTCCGAGTATATTCTTTGGAATCCATCCATCAGAAACCACATAAAGAAGGATTGAGGACCCAATGAGGAGTATAATATCCCGTTGCTGATTCATGTAGCAACAGAAACATCGGCAAATACGTGTCTGGACTTTTAGGTAGCACCTCTGTCGGTTGTATGGCATAATGTCTTTGCCATATAAGATTCCAACTTTTTGAGTAATACTTGTTTGTAGAATGGGCATTAGTTAGTTACTCCACAGTGGTTGATAGTCTTTGACCAAAATGTTCTTTGAAATTTGGGTCTGACACTAAAATTTCATGCTCGGATCACCTCACTCCGGGTCCTGCAATAAATATTTAAAGAAATTATGTCTTCGATAATTCACTACAAGCCCTATACCAGAAACCTTAATAGGGAAGGCTTGGAAACTGAGGAGCCGGTAAGGCGGCAGCAGAAAAATCGGCGTAACACGGTTCTGAGCGTTAAGCTAATACCAATGTTTTAAATACTGTGTAACCTCTTTGCCCTATAAGATTCCTATTAATCTAGTACTACTTGTTTTTAGAATGGGCATAAGGTAGTTATTCCACAGAAGCTGCTTTTGGTCGACCCAAATGTTCATTGAAATTTCTTGTCTGGCCCTTAAATGTTATAATCGGATCACCTGACTCCTTGTCAGGTACATAATTATTTAAGAAATTATATTCTCGATTATTCTTTCGAGTTGTATACCAGAAACTGCATGATAAGGTTGAGGGTCCAACTGAAGAAACGAATCCCTCATTACTGCGCCATGCAAAAGCAGCAACATCGGCGAAAAAATGTCTGCTCTTTAGCTGTAACGTATGTTAAAGAACGGAATTACGTCTTTTACAGTTAAGATTCATAACTCTTGTAGTTTTACTTGTTTGTAGAATGGGTTGATTGTCTTCGACCCAAATGTTCATTGAAATTTCGTGTCTGACCCTTAAATGTCATGTTCAAATCTCGTGAAGCCATTTACTGCTGAGACATCGTTTTTGATATAATCTGGTTCGTGAACTGTTAGCATCTTCTAGCGATGATGAACATGATATATATGTATATTTATATATATATTCAAACAGGAAAAGGCGCACACCGATCTAGTTACCTCCCGAAGCAAACAAGCTCCATATGGCAGGCAAAGGTCATGAACAAGCAACCAATTACCAGGCTGACGTTGGTCAAATTATAATTGCAGAGAGAATATACGACCGAGAAGACGATGAAGAAGAGGAGGTGAGTTCATGGACCAACTTGTATCAGCACTGACGCTTCAAATGCCTTTCCGCTTCCACCATCAGAGAATCGAGGTTGGTGCTCCTGGTGGTCTTCAGTGAGTTAGCATTGGCACGTGCCTCGTATTATATCCATGATTGACGCGTGAACTTTGACCTGCCCGATCGCTGCTGACTTCCTTAGACCTCCCCGAGGTTGAACGCCGGCGAGCTCGCATGACCTCTGTCCCTTTTGAGGCCTCATAAGCTAAGGCAAGGCAGCGTGTTTGTTGGCCTCCCCACGCCAATCTGCGGATTGATCAGTCCTTGCTGCTATCGGGAGTTTTTCTCCGTTTTGCCGGCGCATTGTTGATGCAGTGTTTGACTTTGTTCTGTGAACTTTGTCCACCCCCCTCCTTTCCGTGAGCGTGGCCTCTCGGTTCCGCGTGCTTACTTGCCTTAATGGCCCTGGTCAAATTGATTTCAGCCTTGTACGAAGCGCCTGTTACGCGGGATGGGCGTCTATAGCTCGGTTGATTGTAACGGTCGAGGACCAACTCTCGAGCACCAGTCTGGCCATCTTCTGGTTGGCTGGACCAATCACCCTCCTGTTTTTCAAGGCGGAATAATGGTTCAACTGTTGTGCGTGACCATGGACCAAGACAACTTGTCCTTCCCGCCGATTGCAAGATGATGTTTATGCCATCTTGTGTCTAGGAGCCTGCACATTTCACCAACATAACTTACATCACAATCTTGGCATGGTATGCTATAAACCACTGCTGACTCTTTTGTTACTGTTAGCCAATCCTTGTGCTTCATGATTTGCTGTCTAATGTTGCATTCTGGTTTATGAGCTACGCCAATCCCAAAAGGTTTTAGGATTCTTGCCTTCGTCTCTGAAACATTTCACACGTTGGGGACTGTGAGCCAAAACTTTGGATTTTTTCGTTCGATGGCTCAAACTGAGGCTGCCTGAGGCATTTTGCGGATGAAGGACGTTTGGATAACCGTTGGCTGTAAAAAGGGCATGTAAGTACTCCATCTCTTCCTTCTTCCCCATGTCGTCGCTACAGTGTGTTCTAACACGTCTTATAAGTGTTCTGACACAACTGTGTTTATGGCCAACAGGGTGTTTACTTCGGAATTGGAGGATGCGCTTAGTATTTGTTGCCCTACAGAAGACCGTTGTACTTATCATCGCGTCGTCGACTTATCTTCCCCATAACTTCGGGGGCTACGAGCTGAGGACCAGCTGTTCAAGCCTCTGCAAAACTGCTTCTGCAATTAGTCGAGATGGAGGTGAACCCATTGGCATCCCCTTCTTTTGCTCATAGACCTGGTTGTTGAATGTGAAGAATGTCTTAAGACACAGTTCTAGGACCTCGGGCATATGCAGTTGTTTGAGTTTTTGGTCAGTCTCATAATGTTTTTCCCTAAAGAAAGCAGTCGATAGTATCGATAGCCAATGTGGGTGGGATGGAGATAAATAACGAGATCACGTCAGATGACACCATCACCTAGTCTGTTTCTACTTAAAGAGGTTGGATGCGTGTTAAGAACTCATCAGCTGAGTGCACTGTCCATTTCGAATCCTAGGTAAGGGGCAAAGTCACTGGAACAACCAATTTGACAGTTTTCTAGAAAGTTTAATCACATCCGTCGTGTTGGTGCTCCAGAAGTGTGATGCGGATAACGAAGTGCAACAACGACATGCGGCAGCAAATGGAAAATCTGTTCTTGAAGTACAAACGTCAGACGACGATTTCAAAATGCAGAAAAAGGAAAAATTCTTAAAATATGACAAATAGAGAGCGTCATCATCCTGTCCATAGACAAAGGGCGCATGATTTTCGTCATGCATAAGCCTTGTAAGGAGCATATCTGAGTAACCTCTTGATGGACGAGGAATCCTATGTGCCATTGACCACCAGAAATTTCAAAAAGCCCGTGAAAAGCATAAACAATACGGTTAAAAAATTGAGGAAGGCAGGAACTCTCACGCGAAGAGAAGCGCTGGCCAAAAAAACACTGATGCCGCGATGGTGCACTTCTACGGCCTGCCGAAAGATTTACAAGACTGGAGTGCCCCTACACCTGATCATCTCCTTACGTGGCATGACACGTACTACACTCCTAGCACCCCTTGTAGTATTTTCTAAAACAGTCTCTGATTGTGAGTTTGCGGAAGAATCCGAATAAATAGGTTAAAAAAATTGTTCTTCCAGTTGGTGTGTCTCGTTCCTTGGGACCTCTTCCTGAAACGCGCCTCTGCTTTTATTAAATCAGATAGTGCTTATGCTTGGCACTTCCAATTTGTTGACATCGTCAGGATATAATTTCCTAGTCTTAATTTGAACACTATACCAATGTCACTTATGTGTGATCTGAGCATTGCGCCTCATCCTGAAAAAAGTCCTGGTATTGGTGTGTTTGTTGGCAGATCATGGATGTGGCACAAGCAGACGGGATTGTTTGCATTTTGAGCGCATTCCTTCCCTCATACAACTGACCAGATGGGGCAAAAGCTTGGATGTGGAAATGAATATAATGAGTGTGGTTGACGGTCTAATAGATTTTTCTCATTACACATAATTTGACGCCCTTAAGACTATTACTGTACATTTAAAACTAGGTTTAAAAAACGTTGAAAACTAGCAGGATAACTCGGAAATCGCAGTCAACTCAGTGTGTGCTTAGCTGACTGCTCAACTAGCAGTCTGGCTGCATTTTCCCTTGTTATATGCTGTCATTGCATTCTCATTGGGTTTGGATCAGATAAGGTGTTGTGGCACACTTAGGGAAGATTCTGGCCGTAGGAACTACTTAAGTTTTTTTTCCGGTCTTATTGCCTTAGACATAAAACCTGGTCAATATGGAAGTGGATGTGAGCGAACGTTACAGGAAACTCAAGTCCACTTTCATTCAAATTAAATTGATTCACAAGTCACCGTTGCCGCGCTTAAAATGGCGGTGGAACAGATAATGGACCTCGTTTGGAATTACCGATCGTAGGTAAAAAGTAAGCATATGGCTAGGTACAGTATTTATTTTATTTAAACTCGAAATATCAGTTCAAATCATGATAAAATATGTTGCATGGATGCTTACACTACGCGTCGTTGTTGTTGCGTTATAAATTTTCTTCTTTTGATGCATCTTTCATTTAAATCGAGTGAGCATTTTTGTATGATTAAGCTTATTCAAATGATATTATATAAAACTAAAAAATAGCACTGATTCTCCTGAGAATATACGAAAATCCATACGTAAATCTAGGCTGTTAGCCTAAGTCTATACCCTATTTTATGGTATAACAAAAGGGGCATTGGGGAGAAAATCGCACTATTGGATTACTTTTGAATTTTGCTTTAAACCTTTTTTTTACTGAATTATCTTCAAAAAGTGGCTAACGCATTTCCAATATTTAAGTTTAATTATTAATAAAAATGTTTTTAATTTTTGACTTTCCGTTTTTAAAGTCAACTGGTTAGCCCTAAAGGCTTCTATATTGGCTAAAGTCTTTCGTTTAGCTTTTAATTTTCCGATCGCGGTCGCATCTACTTCTTTTTAATTATATCATGGAGCTCGCATTTTCACTTATATTCGTTCACTATAAATTCCGCTCCTTTGGCCATTTTGGCCAGTTTTCAAGTTATAAGTTATTGTTCGTAGGAGCACATTACCGACAAAGATCAGAGAGATTTTTCCGCAAAGTTCGAGGCATTTCTTGCGTCTGCATGCTCACTGCACTTTTTCGGAACATTGCATGGACGGTCTTTTAAAAGTATAATCCATAAATATATGCTAAGCTAATCAGCATTTTATTGGGTTCCTTATCAGCTTTTTATCTCAAACGTCAACTTAAATGTACCAAAGGAGAGAATGATAGAGGGGTTTTTATTGTTGAACAAAACATTTAATGCAAAAAACTTTTGATTTTAAGGAAACGAATGTGATAAATGATTAAATTTGTGTTATTAAGCAAAAATACCCGAAGAAGCTAAAGTGTTTTTTCTCAAAGGTGCGAGAACGTTCACGGGTGTGTTGAGAGGTAATGTTTGCAAGTTATTTCCAAATTGAATAAAGGCGTACACCTCTTTGGCTTCGTTAACCAGTATATGATGATAAAGAATCTAAATCCCCCCTTCCAAGAATTGTTTTCGTGCTGAGTAATTGATTGCAACTTTTTTTCAATTTATTAAAAGGCTGAATAATTCTTATTCAATAAAGGTCTGTTTAAAGTAAATGCATACGAGATTATTTTAACAGCAGACACGTGTAAATTCTTCGTGTCATGCAATGCTTTCGATTTTGTCAATCTCCCTAGCTTCATATCATAAAACACATGGATATTAGTTCTTAAGCTCGTTAAATGAAATATTTGATAACAAACGCCTTTGTTTTTATAAGTTTTATTATGTGAACATGATATTTTTATTATTTTATGTCTAATGTTGTGCTTTTTATCTCCAATATAATATCTAGCTGTTCCAATTAATGACGGTATCTTGTTACCTTTTCGAATAGAGTATGTTCTGTTTTTTTCAATGGAAAGTGGCCTGGAATATGCTATATACACATGTTCCTCAAAATCGACATCCGTCTACTTAAATACTATGATTTGCATATTTGAAAATATCATCGAAAGCATATGCCAATGTTCCTTTGCGTTTATGAGATTGTTTTCTAATATTGTAAAATAGATTTAAGCTTAAGATGAAAAGTTATGACGTTTTTATCCAGTATCACGTCGTTGTACTCTCCTTAAAAATTTAAGAGACAAAAATAAAAATGTATTGAAATTTTTGTGAGAAAGAAAAGCTCTAAAAAATTCATCCAAAAAGCCCAATGTTTGACTGATTGCTACTCTATGTTTCTGAACTTTCTGATATTAAGCTGTAGGTCCCATAAGTGATTGTACTTTAAATTCAAAGCCTTGACTTCTTTGCTTTAATGATTTAAATTCAAATATATAGTGAATGCTGGCCTTGTCAGTTTAAAAATCACTTTCAGTTTTTAATAGTGTCTTTACGAACGCGTTTTCTGCTTTTTTTGTGATATGTCATTCAGTTTGCCAATAGTCGCAACAAACATATATATATAAAATACATTTGAATTTTTGAGCTTGAAAAATATACTGCAAACGTTACCCGTCAATCATATAAATTGTTATGAGTCTAAGCTATAATTCTTCGCTTTCTGTCGTCTTAGTGTCCGCTGAGGCACTTTTCATGAGATTAAGTAAATCTTTTAACTCAAACCTTTTATTGTTGTCCTGATCCATCTAACATACCTTAAAAAGGTTTTTTCCATTGAAACGATGTTGAAACTATTAAAGTTCCTGTATTTATTGCAGTTAAACTAACTGGGGAAAGTGCGATGTATTTTTCCGCCGCCAACGTCTCCTTTAATCCTTAGTTCATATATGGCTTGAAATTCAACCTGAGAAAGTGGGATCTTTTTCGCACACCTCATGGTTTAAGGCTTTAATTTTGATATCTTTTAATGTAAACATATTTTGATTTGTGGAAATCTCTTATTTATTTGTAATATAAAAAGAGGGGAATTAAGTACACCATCTAGAGATCTGAGTTAAATCTCTTCTCTGGGTTTTCAAATTTACTCCTTCTTTTCGGCAGGCCTTTGCCTTCAGATGTACAAATTAATTTTAAAAGCATTTTACAATAGGTTTCCTTTACGTTTTCAGATGTTTTTGTTGCCAATTGCAATGATTGAATGAGACCTCAATAAAAATATGAATTAAGATCAAGAAACACTATCCGGCTCCTACCGATGATGCTGATTATAACAGCGCTGTTTTTGCTGTTAGCGTCGGTAGTGACAGTGTGTGAATCCTACTTTTACCCGTGAGGTGGAAGCATTGCACCATAACAGAGTCATATAAGGACAGCATAACGCTCCGGGGGTCGGATATACATTCAATTGCCGCGAAATTTATGGAAGGCCGCCGAGTTACTGCAGGCCAGACACCGTCGCTCGATTATGAGTCTGCCCTTTAAAGTTATTTTGCTTCACCAGAACAAGGTAAGCCAGAAGGAAGAGTGTATGGGTAATGCTACTTAACTCAACCCAACAAAAACTATGAAAACATTTATGGGCAAGTTACCTTCATATTTAGATAAACCATGCAACAAAGGTAAATGACAACTAGAATAGACAATTTTGGCTCATTGGCCATCAACCTGTCATACGCAACAAAAGTTGGTGTACCATCCACGGCTCAAATCCACGATATGGTGATCAATAGTATAACGCGCTAACCACTGAACATCGGGCTTGTTGTCTTAAAGGGTAATCTCGAGACTATTCACTTTAAATCATCATGGATTACTAATGGAACTCACTCGTCCCATTTTGCTATGAGACTCATTCTCGAGGCCCAACAGCAGCCGCACTGTTTCTCAATGGCTAGAGGGTTGGAATTCCGATAAACAAGTCACTGGTTTGATCCACGTGTGGTGCACCACCTGGGGTCGGGTTTGATTGGCTGATGATGGCTAATGAGCGGGAAATGCTCATTCCAGTCTCCATTGTCTTTGCCGGCAATCATACTCCTTATACGATACGAGCCGCTGTGTGGTTGCTGGCGGTGTGTGAGCGTGGGCCCCAAAGCGGAACGGGACGAGTGAGTTCTGTTAGCAATCGGTGAACTTTCATCACTACATGCATTTCTGTTGTCCACTATTCTGTGTTGCCTAATGGCCAAGGACTTTTTAAGATTACAAAGTGGATTTTCTCCAGAAGTTAACTATAATAGAACATTGTTCGATGCTTATAGTACATATACTAAGTCCAACGAAGATCTTATTTAATATTCAGCGTTTTTTAGCCTGATTAAATTGATAAGCTAGTAATTTTTGCTCAAATAGCCTCAAATTATAGGTGTAAACCTTTGTGTTATCACTGTTGTTAACCAATCTGCTAGCAGTTTCTCCCGAGGTTTCGTTTAAAATTCAGAACTCAAATAGCCTCAAATTATAGGTGTAAACTGTTGTTTTATCACTGTTGTTAACCAATCTCCTAGCAGTTTCTCCCGAGGTTTCGTTTAAAATTCAGAACTATGGTCATGTGCTTCTTCTCAAGGTAAATCAAATTGCAGTCATGATAGCCAATGAAACCTCACTGAACGTCTTAGCCTTCGGTACGTCTATGTATAAAAAAAGCTTTGCGATTTGATTGAGACAATTACGAAAAAGATTTTCTTTGTGAGGACTATAGGCTCCACATAATCCTAGTGGTCTCATTGCCTTTAATTAGGAGTTATATTACATCTTTTTTATTTAAATTGCACTGTAGTCAAAGCACACAGTCTGTATTTATTACTTTTGCTTACATTTCTTCTACTCTATGAGCATTTGTAGTTCATTGTGTTTGTACCAATTCATCAAATAATTTTATAACTTATCCACGATTACGTTTTTGTAATGGATACACTTATTTTTATGGACCAGTTCGCTGTTAATTTTCACAAAAAGCGTGTGCAAATAATCTTCAAGGTGCACTTGGAAGATGCAAACAACTTTGCGACATTATCTTTGTTTCAGAACTTGGTTAGTTATAGCTTTTCATTAAGATTAAACATACACGAGACTTAAGGGTGGGTTAGGAAATCATTCGTAGATACTCCAATCAACTTTCTGTCATAAAAGCAGGCAAAGAAAGTTTATTTTGTGGATAATTATGTGGAGGTATGAATATTACTAGCCCGTGTATGCTGTTAGATCATCATTTTGATAGAAAACCGGCATAAAATAATGTAAAAACATGGTTCTTTCAGAAGAGAAAGAAACATACGCAAGGCAGGAAAACAGTGCTTATAATATTTTACTGATACGCCTCGTCTTTGCTTTCGCCAGTTTCTCAGATTGCAGTAACACATTTTTAATGAAATTCCACTGGCATAATTCATCTTTATCCACGCATGCATTATGTTTCTTTTATTAATTTTCTAGTATCATAATATATTGGATTTCACGCTGTAACTATTTGTCAGGTTACATAAAACCCATCCAGAACTGTTTCCTTCTTTGAATGCTTTCGTTTTTTTCATTTGAAATTATACCAGCCTAAGTTTATTTCACACAGTAAAATGAACAGAGTTTCAGAGCTTATTTCGGATGGTAAATGCCAGTGTTCTATCAAAAGTCGAAGACAGGGTATTGGACATTTTTCATGGGTGCTGATAGGTTAAACTCAAAGACATTGAGATGTCAAGGCCTATAGCCTCTTAGTTTCCTCACGTCCTACGCAAAGGTATTTTGACCCAGCTTATTTGGTGTCAGATATTTATACACCGAGTTACAGAATGATGTAGAATTATTTTATTTGTTATACCGAAACTATCTTTTCGTCCTAAGAATGCGAGTGTTTGGAAGTGTTTGAAAGCTAAAGATGCAAATAATAACGTTTTTTATAAAAATGCTATCACAAATGCAACATAATTCCTGTTAACCTTCAAACTAATTGAGCAGCTGATTATCAAGACGAGCATTTAAAGGAAGGAGTTAAGAAGCCTTTTTCCGTACAAAGACTTGATTCACAAATCAGCACCCAATAGTGCCAAATTACAGTAAAAAACGTTTATGCAGCATTCAGTATTTGCAAAAACCCTAACACCTTCGGGCCCATTTTGCTTAAATGACCTGATGTTCGTATCTTTTGGATGGAAGCAATTCCCCAGTTTTATTCATCTAAAATACATAACTGATGGTTAGCATACTGGTAAGAAAGAATTTTTAAATATTCTATACTATATGAAAGCGATGAAATATAACAGGAAACTATTCTCTTTTTTTGATTTTAATTTTTCGGAAACCGCCGTCTTAAGTGTTTATCCAAATTCTTAACATACATTGCGGAAGCTAAGTTGAAGAATATATTATTATAGACTTTTCAGCATTGCGGGAAAATTGAATGCCGAAATTGATTAATACTTAAGAGAATAGATTTTGGCTGAAATTTAAATAATACCATGCAATTGATAATATATATTCTTGAAATTTTCTATACACTGAAGCTGACACTATGTCTTATCCTTATCCTACAATTCTAAACGATGTCTTCAATGAGCTAGGATAACAATATTGGTTTTTAATACTGCATATTATGCAGAGTCATTCCTAAATATTTCAGCTACGATAAACTACCGATTTTTGAATAAGCTACATTGTACTGGTTATGAAAATGGCAATGGGTAAAAAGTGACTGGTTTTCTGCCATCTCTTTGTTCCTATAATTTATTTTCCTTAGAAATGCAAGAAAATATCACAGAAAATATAGAATAATACATTCATTTTGTAAAACATTGCATGCGGCACATTATTGCGTCCGTACAAGCATGTTGGTTCATGAAATACGTTTATTTACGAGATAATTCTTAGGGCCATGTCATGATGACTTCGAAGATATCGATTCATAAGTCGGCCAGATTCAATTGATTTACTGCGGAACGATCGGCATGTACCCGAACCAAAGAATTTGAGATTGACAATATTTAATATTTCCTAGCCCATATTATTTTCAATACTTTCAATTACACGTGAGAAGATATGTGTATTGAGTTGTGAGTACCCATTGATCATATTGTCCATACGTACTATTGCCCATAATTTGGAAGACATCTTCTGCGAAATATAAATTAAAAGACTATTTTCAAAAGCGAGTCTTCTTTGAGTGTTTTATTTACTCTTTTTTTTCCAAGGACAAACATTCTGCACATCTTAAACTTCAGTTTAATAAGCTCATAAGATTTTGCCACATTTTCGAGAATTTAACACTTTTATAAAATACAAATATTTCTTAACAACATAATAATAATTTTTAAAACAACATCATGCCGTCTTTTTAAGAAAATTCGCTTATTTACTGCTGTGAAACTTCAAGGAACGCAATGTGGGCTGATTTCGCACAATGGGCTTTTTCTCATTAAATCCATCAGATTTCATGAGATAAGGCAATTACTGTGTATGAATGTGTACGTGTATAAATGCCCGACACAGACTGTATCAATCAACCCGAAGTTTAGGTTTTCCACCCATATAGTGATCGTTTACTTCGTGTAGACAATAGATCGATGTGCGCCTATTAAGGTTTGAATAGAGACCACAGCTGCTGAAATACAGAATGACAGGTGGCGAGGCACTAATGAACTTTGGTGTGATGAAGTGCTTATGACCCATCTGCTAGACCCAGTGTGGGGAATGTCTGTGCTGTACTTGAGCGCATGTTTGTGTTTACAGTCCCAGCTGGCAGTCAGGCTTACGATTTGCCGAAACAGACCATATCAATCTTCCCGCATTTTCGGTCGTCTCTACTCTCGGCATATACATATCAGGCAAAATTTATCCCAGACGCGGTACTCAGAGCAGAAATTTAAATTCTTATTAAAAAACGAAAATGTTCACAAATAAAGCCTTGATTCACTAAAAAATTGCCACATCAGGCTTATAATATGAAATAGGACAATACGTTACGACTGTGTATATAAACGAGCAATCAAAATAACACGGCAACCATATTCTCTCTATTGTTATGTCTCAAATGTGTCATTCCTACTATCAAATATTTTCCATGTGCCTTGTCTATTTATTATGTTCAACCACTTTCTCACAGAATAACGATATGACCGCTGCAAGGAGATGATCCGGAATGACCACGGTACTCTCTTTGCTGACCTTTACGTTGAAAGTAGCACAATGTGACGTGGTTTCTCTGAGACAATCAGCAGCAGTTGCATTTAAACATATGATAGTTGACTTAGACTCCACCATCCTTGTGCTTACCTTTTAACAATCAGTTAAAACAGATTGCAAGTCCTGTGTCGCAAAAATCTAACGACAACGTTTTTTGTCTTGGAAATTTTCGGATGGTTTTAGACTGTGCTAGAGTATGAGATAAAAGGAACTGAATAACAAGATAGCCTTTTAAAGACTAAGGTGTTCATAATAAGAAGTATTTGAACTCTGCCATGGATACCTACAACGAAAGCCGTCTGGTTATATTTTCTGCTATGTAGCACTTGCTTCTATTTGACTGAATTATTTATGGTAATTAGGAGAAATAGACAGCGTAGGAGTCAAATTAAGCTATTAGGATCACAAAAGACTCGTATGTGAGGATTTGAGTAAAAGGCCGTGAGGTCAGCTGCTTCGACATATGCATTGTAGCTGCGTTGAGACTGTTTGAGGGCAAACATTTTTCTCAGAATGGATATCACTACCGATTTTTCTCACAAGTAGAGGGGTTAATCCGCCTAGTGGTATGCGGTTATCGTGCAGCGCCGAGCCCACAAACTATTACCATACTCATGAGTGTGGAACGCATTAAGCGTCGAATGGTTACCTGTACCCAGATTCATCAACATTAATTGATCGGCTCAGTCAGCGAGCTGGTGGCTGCGAACAAAATAAGACTGCGGTTGGTTCTGCGTAATCTATTGCCTATGGCACATGAATACCTTCCTCCCTATAAGCAATCACTCGCTCGTTGCAGCTATTGCAATGCAGATAATGTCCTGTTAAGTGGGCTGACAGCTGTCTAAATAACGTGGTTCTCCCAAAAGATAAAGCATTTTTCAAGCACACATTCTGAATTCGGCCACTGCGACAGTTCTACTTTGATGAGATGCAAATCGATCTGGATTTTGCGACAAACCTGGCCTACCTCACCCTGCTGGGTAGTCTAGTGCAAACTCAAGCGGATATATTATCTTTTCAGGAAGAGTTTGATTCTGGTTATCGTGACAGTGTGGCACCGATTGATGGCTAATAAGAATGAGATTACATGAGAGAAAGCCGCAAATTTCCATACGTCTGCATTCACTAAAAACGTCTTCAAGATTTCGTCCCAATCATTTTGCTAGTTAACATGCGGGGCTGACGGTGAATAGCATCGTATAATATGATTGAAAGATAAGTCATCAGAAGTCAAACTGTTACATTTAGTTTGTCAATCTCTTACAATCTCAAAACAATATGAAAAAATGAAGGCTGCAGGCCTGCAATTTTTGTATCGTATAGTTATTAAATATGAGCAAAATACCTGCTTATATTAAAGACCCTACGTTCTATTCAAATTGATAAAAGGTGCCAGTTACTTATCACAACATTGTGCCATGTATGTGATCGGTTTTAAGGAATTTCTGCCTTCAATTACAAACGTTTGATTAAAAGAGCCGTTCACAGTCTACTTAAGATGCCTATTAATCCATTTTCCGGAAGTTGTAGCAATAACGTGTTTTGGTTTGCCCTTTTCAAAGTTAGAGAAGCCACTTTAGAAAAATCAGAAAACTGACGCCTTTTTCCATTAAAACTCTATGCATATTATAGAAGACCTAACGTTTAACTGAATGTGACCATAGTGAAAATCTCTATGTATTTATAAAACGGCAGATGGGACCAAACGTTGATAGCTTATTATGCAACATTTTTACGTTTATTTTTTACTAAAATGTTTGATTTCAGTTCCTTGATGCAAGAATCAGCTGGCGTTTTCTTTAATGAAGAGTAATAGATTTTTCACAGTCCCATTTCAAAGATAACCCTCCATAAAATCTATATTGTGAATATATATTATGATTGAGTATAAAAACGTTGGTTTGTAGTCTAAAAATTCTGTTTTTTATACAACCTTAAAAAAAACGGCAGTTGAATATTACCGGCAAGGACAAAAGAGACTGGAATGGCCATTTCTGGCTTTAAAACTGTCGTCAGCCAGTCATACCCAACCCTAGACGTTGACTTACCCAAAGATTGAACCAGATACACGTTGGTCAGAAATTCAACGCTTTAACCATTGATGTAAGGGCTCGTTGTCTTGCTGTCTTAGATCGGGAAGATTACCTTGCCACCGTCCGGCTGCTGGCGACGCTTGAAAACGAGCCTCAGGGCAAAGTGGAAAGAGTGAGCATTCATCAACAAATTCACGCCCAAATTCATAAAGTCAAAATGATCTCGGGAACGGATGACTCCGGAAAATTAAGAAATTTCTCAAATGTATGTGCTTAGGCTTAAGTTTTGTAATTATTAGGTTAAAAACTTAACCGATGATAGATTAAATAAAATATTTTTAGAAGGCATTGGCAAAGAATTTCGTGCGTAGTGCATGTTAAATGTGCAAGCTCAGTCAATTCTCGGTAGCCTACAACGTTCAATTAAGTCCTTAAATGCTCTTTGAGTAGAAATGATAACTTGAGTGGTGTTGCAACATTGATTAAAAGTAGAGGATTTTGGCAGATATGAATAGATTGTTGACCAAATTGTGAAAGACTCGGTGGCTTCAGCGGAATTGAAACCCACGATAGAAAGAAGAAGGCTTTAGTACAGCCATCGTTCTAGGCTACTGAGCTACGAGGTCCCACCAGGAGCCACGAGTTTTACACAAATTGGGTTAATTTATCAGACCAGCATAATGCATCGTATGGAATCGACCAATTCTGAAACAGTAAGCTGACTGTCAAGCAGTATTTCCTAAATTATCAATATAGACTCCACCAGTTGACTTCCAAGCACAATTAATTATTAAAGGATTTCGGCAGATCTGACTCATTACTTTGACCCACCTTTATTATTGTACGATATACGTTCTTCGATATTTCAAGCACAGCAGGAGCCCGACTGAAAATCACTATTTTTCGGCAACCCGATAAATCTGCAATTAATAAAAATGACCATTAAGCTAGCTTGAAATATCCTTTAGAAAACACACTCAGGCGTATCCCCGCATAAAGTTACTGTCCTGTATATATTTAAACGTTCTACACCAAAAACGTGTTTATTCCGGTTTCTTAAATGTATTCATGTGCTTTAGAATTTTTAATCTTAAATTCCGTGGAATAAAGGTTAAGAATTTAGTGATTACAAGATTTTTACTTCTCATGATAAAAGCACACGTTCCTTTACGTAAAGGTGAAGATATACTAAAAATGAGCATAAATAAATGAAAATTGGTCAGACTATATATGGCATTTGCATAAGTTGAAATATTTATTCTTCAAAAACAATTAAAAACACGATTTGCTAATTGAGACAAAGAAAGGATATTTGAATGGGTGTTGTACAAAGAATATTCGAATATACATGAGAATGCAAACTTAAGGTAAAAAGTTCATTCTAAATAAGCGGACTTTTGAGTGAATGCAGTTGTTGAAGAGAATCAAAAAACATTATAATTCTGACTTTCTGAATATTATGGAATATATTTGCATTATGTTTGCTGACAATGTATAGTATAAATTCCTACAATTCAGACTTCCAAACCCACAACACATCCAAAAAGGCTTTTCAGTGACTTTTCTTCACGTTCCTGTCTACATTAAATTAAAAAATCACCCTTTTTCAACTACTTCGTGCTATTTTATGCTGTAAGACGTGCTTTATTGTTATAATATATTGAAAAGGTTATTTAAAACCGTTCGTTTCATTAGTTGTCGTTACAGTAAATGTCCTTAATTTTAATTACTGGAAGTAAACTGAAACGTAACTGTGGTCTGGAATTTTGCCAAACTAATTTTATCTGTAAAGTTTGTAACAGAATTTCCGCTTTATTACATTTTTGGTAATAAATGCTCTGTGTACTCAAATTTATGCTGTTTTCCATTTTGTATGCCACTTAACATCAAGTAAATTCTCAGGCACAAAAACCGGGTATTCGTTCTGTGGACGTCGATTCTACATGGCATATTTGTTTATTCAAGGGCACCGGAAATTAATATGCAAAACGTGAAGTACAAAATTAATGCATTATTACTGAATTTAATTTGTGCACGTGCACGAATTGATTTTAAGGAAAAGGCGGCAGTTCAGCTTGTTTGAGTTATCAAGAAATTATTCTGCAAGAGAATATTTATCAAAATAATTTTCCTTCGATAAATTTTAAACTGGACTGCATAGCAGAACTTTTTGTATTAACTCATTGCTTTGCAAATTATCAACTGCAAACCGACTCTGCATAACAGAGATAACGAATAAAAGCACACAGTAGTATAAATTTGCCCAAAAAGGGAATGCACAACGGCAGGGGACTTCGAATGTTCAATTTGGCGAGAGCTTGTTTGGCAAACGAAATTATAAACGCCAGACGAAAAAAGGCATTTCGGGTCTATCAGTCAACTAGCAAAGAGAACATTAGGATAAAATTTTATCATAGTCTACACCAATGTTTTTTTATCTGAAGTCTGCGGCCTGACTGAAGGGCATTTTTTGATAAGACTCAAAATTAGGATATGGGCTAGCTCGGCCAATCACCCTTGTTTTGTCAAAGGCGAAATCATGGTTCAGCTGTTGTGCGTGACCATAAACCAAAGACAACTTGTCTTTGCGGTTGATTGCAAGTTGGTGTTCATGCAACCTTGTGCCCAGGCGTTTGCCCGTTTCACCAACATACCTTGCATCACAATTTTGGCATGGTATGCTGTAGACCACTGCTGATTGTTCTGTCATTGGTAGCGGGTCTTTGGGCTTCATGACTTACTGTCTGGTAGTGCATTCTGGTTTATGAGCCACGCCAATCCCAAAAGGTTTAAAGATTTTTGCAGTCGACTCTAAAAACGTTCCTCTTATAGGGGATTGCGAGCAAAAAACTTTGGCTTTTCTTCGTTCGACCACTCAAACTGAGGCTTTCTGAGGCATTTGCGGATGAAGGACTTTGGATAACCGTTAACTGTAAAAATGGCATGTAAGTACTACATCTCTTCCTTCTTCCCACTGTCGTCACTGCAATGTGTTTGGACACGTCGGAAAAGAGTTCTAACACAACTGCGTTTGTGGCGGGTGGTTGTTTCGGAAATGGAGGATGCGCCTAGTGTTTGTTGCCTTACGGTAGACCGTTGTCCTTATCTTCCAGTCTGCCAGCTTTGTAACTTGGATGTCGAGGAAGGGCAATTGATTGTTGACTTCTTCTTCCATGGTAAATCGGATGTCGGGAAAGAATGAATTCAGCAATGCCTTGAAAGCCTTCAAGTGACTCCTCTTGATTAGGACGAATGTGTCGTCGACGAATCTGGCCAAGAACTTCGTCCCCTACTTTTGCTCGTAGACCTGGCCATTGAATGTGGAGAACGTATAAAGACACAGTTCTAGGAGTTCGATGATATGCGCTCGTTTGAGTTTTTAGTCGGTCTTGACATATTTTTCCTGGAGAGATCCGTCAATTGTATCGATAGCCAATGTTGGTGGTAGGCCAATGGGCTCGCCTCTATCTGCACTAATTACCAAATCATTTTCGCAGTGACTTGAGCAGTTGGTCTTTAACTCGTACTCCCCGAAGTTCTTGGCCAGATACGTTGACGACACATTTGTCATAATCAAGAGGAGTCACTTGCAGGCTTTCAAGGCATTTTTGAATTCAATCTTTCCCGACATCCAGTTAACCATGGAAGAAGTCAACAATCAGTTGCCCTTCCTTGACGTCCAAGGTACAAAGCTGGCAGACAGGAAGATAAGGACAACGCTCTACCGTTAGGCAACCAACACTAGGCGCATCCTCCATTTCCGAAGCAACCACCCTGTTGGCCACAAACACAGTTGTGTCAGAACTCTTTTCTGACGTGTCAAAACACATTGCAGCGACGACAGTGGGAAGAAGGAAGAGATGAAGTACTTACATGCCCTTTTTACAGCCAACGGTTATCCAAAGTCCTTCATCCGCAAATGCCTCAGGAAGCCTCAGTTTGAGCGGTCAACCGAAGAAAAGTCAAAGTTTTGGCTCGCAATCCCTTATTTGAGGAACATTTCAGAGGTGACTGCAAGAATCCTAAAACCTTTTGGATTGGTGTGGCTCATAAACCAGAATGCACTATCAGACAGCAAGTCATGAAGCCCAAAGAACCGCTACCAGTAACAGAACAATCAGCAGGGGTCTACAGCATACCATGCCAAGATTGTGCTGCAAGGCATGTTGGTGAAACGGGCAAGCCCTAGGCACAAGGTTGCAAGAACACCAACTTGCAATCAACCGCAAAGAAAAGTTGTCTTTTGTGTATGGTCACGCACAACAGCTGAACCACGGTTTTGCCTTTGAGAAAACGAGGGTGATTGGTCGAGCCAATGAGAAGATGGCCAGACTGGTGCTCGAGAGTTGGTCCTCGACCGGCACACTCAACCGAGCTATAGACGCCCATCCCACGTAACAGGCGCTTCGTACAAGGCTCGGATCATTTCGGCCAGGACCAATAAGGCAAACGAGCACATGGAACCGAGAGCCCAGGCTCACGGAAAAGCGGGGTGGCGGCCGAAGTTCACATGACCAAAGTCAAACACTGCCTCACCAATGCGCCCCTTACAACGGAGAACAACTCACGAGAGCAGCAACGACTGATAAGTCCGCTGATTGACGTGGGGGAGGCCAACAGGCATGCTGCCTTGCCTTTACCTTCGACGGCTCTTAAGGAGAGAGCGGTCTGGCAAGCCCGCCGGCTTTCAACCTTGAGGAGGTCTTAGGAAGTCAGCAGCGATCGGGTAGGTCAAAGTTCACGCGTCCACCATGGATATAATACGAGGCACGCGGCAAGACTGACTAACTCAAGACCACCAGGAGCAGCAAGCCGTTTACTCTGATGATGGAAGCGAAAGGGCTTTCGAAACGTTAGTATAAATACAATTTGGTCCTTGAACTCACCCTTACTTCTTCTTCGTCTTCTTCAGGAGATGATGAACGCGATTAGATATCGGGACCCGAATCTTAACGCATATTAATTTAGGCTATGGGCGCACAGCCCTCCACTCGGCTTTATGCGACGCGAGATTCATCCACCTACGCTCAGCTAAAATTCCTGCACCGGTGTTTTGACGAGAACTTCTTACCAAAATCTCTCATATATAGACCGCCTGGAACACTTACCTATGCCTGCAAAGGATGGCAGATTTCAAGAAGAGAATGATCAGGGTGCTAATGCGAGAGTATTACGTCCGAATTAACAAATATTGCCGTATGATTGAACAAAATTCTTCGACTTACCAGACAATCTTTACGACGCTCGTATTGGAAACCCTCAAAACAGCAATTCTAGACATTAGACGGCATCACTGCAAATCACGTGATGATTAGCTGTCTAGGAAATTTGCAAAAAATCAGTCCGAGAAAGCAACCCTCCTCTGATGGTGTCCTGGTTCACAACTTGTCCTCCTTCCAGCTCACACAGCAACAACTAACGGTTCTATCCTATGACGTAAAATTCAACACGAAAGATGCTCAACCAGAAGACTTAATCGCACGCGGTACGAGGCACGCGGCAAGACTGACTTATTCAAGACCACCAGGAGCAACAAGCTATTTACTCTGATGATGGAAGCGAGAAGGCTTTTTGAAATGTCAGCACAAATACGATTTAGTCCATGAACTCGCACCCTCTTCTTCTTCGTCTTCTTCAGGAGATGATGAGCGTGATAAGATATCGGTACCTCGAATCCATACGCATATATATATATATATATATATATATATATATATATATTTGAAGTGAGCCTTTAAAAACGTTATCACTGTGATCTTCTTCACGGATGCCCATTCATTTTAAAGAAATTATAATCAAGAATCTTGACACTTATGAGTAGCTGATGCCGTTGGCATGTATCCTCTGTAAAGAATGTCTACCATTTTTTGAAAATTCACTATTCTCTGAAGTTAATAATGCAGGCATTTTTATAATAAATCCTCTAATTGATCAATAGCATTGATATAAATATTGAAATAATGTTGCATGTTGCATCTTAAATTTAAGCTTATTTTGGCTGAGGAAAGCAAACACAAATTCGATTAATAAGTCAAATTATATTCTATACTTCACTAATGAATAATTGCATGATGGGCACGTGGTAAAAGGGAACTTGAAATTGAACGAAAATTGTTCGATCAATAAAAATAGAACCATAAAATTGCTGAAGTTATCCGGTATATATATTTTCTATATATTCTCAGGACTAAATGAAAATTTTAAGTAAATGGAACTTTACATTGGATTTAATAGAGGAGGATGTTGTCCATTGGATATCAGAGCGGAGAGGATAAAACATATTTGCAGCTAGCATACTAGCTTAAAGCCCAGACTCCGGCTCCGCTAATATTTTGATTCTGCATGACGCAGTACCAAGGGGTTAGGTTCATTCAAATTTTCTTCAGATTTTTAGCTCGTTCTTTAGCTTTCGTCTTTGTGTCCAGTTTGAAGGTACATTAACTGAATTATTTCTTAAAATCTGAAACAAAACTCTTGAAAGTGTTTTCGGTTAAAAAGGGTTACTCAAATGGTTTTGCACTATTGATTTTTGTACAGGGCAACCTCTAGGGTTTGTAAAAAAAGCCACGATGCAGGCTTTAAATTGATATCGCATTCGTTTGTCTGCATAAACTAGAGTTTGTAATAATTCGGTCGTTTGCAACCTTGCTTAGTCATATTGATATTCTTTGAATGCTTAGAATGCTTATATATACATCCTTTAATTTTTTGTTGACACACAATCAAAGTGGCAGGTTGAATACATCAGAAAGGTGATTCCAAATTCATTAAAAGTGATTTTTAGCTTCAAATAAAATGTGCAAAAATAACAAACCATGTTTTTGGCTACTTTAATAATTCAAAATTTGTGTAATAATTCAAAAACACTTCCTACGCAAGCATTCAGTGTGAATAATAAATGTTATAAGTGAGTCTATCCTGTTGCGCAATATAGCGTGCATTATCAACTACGAGTAAAGAAAATAATGAATTAGAGTTCACAACGTTCTTCAATAAAAAATGCGAATTTGAACGTGAATGACAGTGAGAGAATTGCCATTGAAGATGATCAAAAATATGTGAACATTTGAATGAAAAAAGGTGCATACCTTTTAGTACACTCAGCAAAACCAACTGATGTTTCAAGAACTAGAGGATGTTGGTTTCTAAATAAATTTCGTTTTGTCCATCTCTCAGCTTTTTTGATAAACGTCATGTTATTTAGAGTAGATGGTTTGAAATATTTTTCCGTCAATTATATTTTTTTTATATCGTTTATTGACAAAAAGATCTCAAATATCCTTTCTTGTATTACATTTGTCGCATTTTGTTTCTCCATATATTATTGTGAATACTAGGAGTGTAATTATTAACCATACGATTTCATAAAATATATTTGATTAATTAATTTTCTTTATGAGGACTCTAATATACTCTATAAACTATAAACATTGTATGACCTCGAAGGGATATGTTCTTTGTACAATAAAGGAATAGATACTTTTATTACGTGAAAAGTCAGAATCAGTTATCACTTCATCCTTAAAGCAACTGAAAAAACCTGTCAGATTAAAATATATTTAAACGGGTGAAAATACTACGAAATATATATTTACGTTTTTTTTGCAGTAAAAAGATGAAAACGCTTTTTCCATATTATTTTTGAATGGGTATTATGCTATACAATTTTTTCGAGTAAAAAAATCTAAAATTTAAAAATGAAGTCCAAAATTACCCGGAATGTTAATATTATTTAAAAATATACATAGCAGTATGCTTTAAAGTAATATTAAATGTAGTAATTCATGATAAAAAGACGATAAACCTACATGCAACATTGTGAATTACTTAATCTGTGTGTAAATCAAACCATATATATCTCAATCAGCAATAAAAGACAAATGTTTACGTTGACACTATAGAAATATAATCTCATATTACATTATACGTATTTGAATAACTTTAATCTATTGAAATATCTGTTTTTTTGTTTCAATTTGTCTGAATTTTGAATAAAATTTAAGAATTTCGTTTGCGATACACTTTTGGTAAGATACGTGTAAACTTGATAGGTATATTCAAATCATTCTTTTAAAAAAATTAACCTTGTTTTTATTTGTTTTTGGTAAGATTTGAAAGACAAAATTGTTAAAGTTATCAAGGGTTGAGATTGTCTCTTAAAATATCAAATTGTGGACAAGCTTAAGCATGCGATTTATTCGAGGCATCGGTTTTTGTCACACAAAATTCACTGGGTTTCTTCATCCCACTTATATTCAGCAGAATCAAATGTTTAGATATATATGAAAATTAATAAAGTTTGAAAAAATAACAATTATTTCTTTTTTTATAAACATGAATGAATGATTATTCAGGACCAGTGGTTGACAACATGTAAAAGAATTCCATTTATAATGGCTTTGAATCTGCCCTTAACTCCCCATTTTCGATCACATAATAAATTCATTCTGCGAGTCTGTCTTTTTCTTTACAATGAAAACGGGGTAAAATATTCCACTGTATATTCATGCGTAACACATTCGGATACTGTTGTCTGAGGCAATTTGCCTCAGCATTTCCTAATTTAATAGTGTAATTACCCTTTTAGTTCAGGAATAGTGACAACTTTGGCTTTTTCCCAAGTCAATACTATTGCCCTCATGCAAGCCTGTGTAGTGGAGGTCTCGTATGCATTGGGCAAAACCCTCATGCACCTAAGCAAGTATAGTCTGTTAAAATTATAGATATCCAGGGGTCCTGTAAGACTGATGTCAAACAGGACAAGCACATTCGTTAAAATAAAACATTAACAACTGTGCCCCTTTGTCATCCTTGCAACTCCATCGTACAGAATACTGATTACTTTATCTTTGTCGCTTTCGCCAAACTATTGTAGGCAATTGCAATTAAATTAAGCGTAGGGAAATTTTCCATCTAACACAATTGTTAAAATGAGATATTTTTTTCAAATTTTGCAATTAAATATAATTTTTATATATCACTCTTATCTCCATATAGAAGCTGAACTTACATTTAAAGGACACATTGATCAAATTTTGACTTAAAATTATAAAATGGGTTTTCTATTAGGAAGCATTCCTCAAAAGAGTTCGAATAAGTAATTATCATGCAGAATATTTTCAAGGAAGGTCAATCAGGCAAACCGAAGTGTTCTAGTTCTGTTTCCTTTCTGACTCCTGTATTAAAATTAAATTGATTAAAACTAACTTATTTTTTTATTTTAATTTTTTATATTGATGCTCGAAGCCAATTTTTTATAAATTAGTGGCATGGTAAATTAAACTTATTAGATTGATGATTCAAATTGAAATTTATAAAATGAAAAACAAGAAAGATTGACAGATAATTTATGACCATAGATAAATTATTCATTTGAATTATGCTAGAGGAAAGCAAGGTGTCAGACATATTGCAGGATTCGAAATGTATGACATATGTTTTAATGAAATTTTGGAAATCAATTAATTTGACACGCACTTTTACATAAGACACATAAAATTGTGGAAATTGCGCATTATTTCATCCGCCATGTAATTAATGTGGTCTGATGATGAGTTACTGAAAAACATTTGTTTATCAAATAATTTTCAAAATATTTACAGGTCATATAAAAACGGTTTTAGAAAGAAACCTGTCAACACGTTATCAAATTTTCTGATGTTTTTAAATTCTCTTATAATTGACGTTGTTTTCCTAAATTTGAAAGGACAGCAGTGCCAAGTTATAAAAAGGCGACTTTAATCTGTCAAATATTAAGTAATGGACAACTAATGATTTACTTTATTATGAAAGTTTAATTTCTCGCATGAAAAACGTTAAGAGTTGCTCTCGTCAAACGTTGAAAAACAACCTACTGCCTCAAATTACATTTAGAAGCAACAACATTCTTCACGTTTCTGCCAAACGTTTCAAACAAAAAGCGCCCGCATTTAAAATATTGATTAAATTCATACATATAAAAAAGCATACTACAGAAAATTTGGAAAGCAAATTGTAGGTTTTCAAGAAGTGAATGCTTCAAAACTACCTTTCACCCATTACTTTGAACATCTCAAAAACTAACGAATGCTGCGTGTTTTAAACGACGAAGGCATTGACAGTTTAATTCTTCTGCGAACGGCAGTGTATCTCATTTGGCCTGTTTTAGCCTATAAATGTTGCTTCATACTCTCCATACTTGGTTTTGCTATTACATGTTTGGTTTCTGGGAGGCTGAAAGGCATGAATTCTCCTTACTCTCTTATAATGTTATTCCTGTCATAATATTACGTTTCATCGAGGTTCCGTAGGCATAAATTGATATTTTCCAATGTGTAATTGTCACATGCATAATCTAGTACAATTTGCGTTTTCGATAAGAAGTCTAGCTTCCAAATAAAGGTCAAACAAAATTATATAAAATCCTTGGAAATATTTTCCTGTCATTTCTTCTTGTCTAGATAAAGTAAAAAAATTCTTAACATCTGACACGCTAGTGACGGACATTTTCGTCCTGTTAACTTTGCATACGTAATGAAGAATATTTGCTTGCAATTTTGTTATTTTTATCAATCTAGGTTGCTTCTTCGTTAGAAAATGCCGTTTTGGAATAAGCAAAAGTCAAAAAATAGGTGTGGTCAGTAGTGTTTCTGGTCATATATCTTTCCATTTTACCATTGGGTCAACGATATCCATCGCGTGCTGTGCAGCATTCCTGGCGCAGGGATGGTGGCTTGCATGCAAGTTATTTTATATTGATGGCAGATATACGGAAATCTACTGCCATCTCCCTATTAACAAGTGCCCGGTATCACATGGTAAGGATTACCGGAAGCAGACTCGTGCGTGGTATTTGCTTATTGCTAATAGACCATTTGTGCATTTCAGGAATTTGTGTTGCGTGGTTTTAGCTTCAAAGAGCCGAATAAACTCCATTTACTTACACAGCCACCAAATTGCTGTCCAAAAACAAGGCTGCTCATAATGGTCCACTGGAATAAAACGCATAAACTTATGTTTATAAATGCTGACATATTATCATTCCACATAAATTAGTTATGGAAATACCAGAATACACGTTGGATCAAAAAATGAATCTTCATAAAGGCTTTTGCAGACTTTACAATATATAAAGGATGTTTCAATGGCAACTGAACGCACTGTTGTGGGAAAAGGTGTAAGGAATACGTAGTGGCCCGAAGCCACCATGTACTGCACAGCAAGTAAAATTTAAATACCGACTTACTCTCAATGAACTATCATAGGGAGCGTATCCCATAAAATTTGCTGGTATTACCTGAACCTACACAAGTCAACCTTTACAACCCTTCATATTAAAGCTCAATCTGTCACAAATACGAATTGGGAGTTGATGAAGCCTAACAATTTGGAGAAAATAATATGAATAGAAAAACATAAATGACGCTAGCATGCATTTTTCTGTCAGTCGCTACATAAATTGCCTTTCTATTAATCCTGTAAACCCCAAAAATGGGATCGTTTTAGATGCTGCTGCCATTTCTGATGACAAAACTCAACACGATTCCGAAGGCTGAAGGTAATATACAAATCGTGCAATTCCCTAAAAAGCTAAATTATTTAATTATTCAAAAACTTTGAACTTGAAACTGCGAGAATTCTGAAAGCAGCAAAATTCGAGAGGTAAATGTTAAACAATATATCCGTGACCTCAAACCGAATAAGATCGAATGGTTATGGCTGGGTCCAAAGACTTTGAGCATCGATATCGTTTATCAGCAAGCCAGGTTATTTGACTGACAGGATGACCGCACCTGACACCTGTTTTCTGCCCATTGTCAGACGTGAGAAAATCTAAATAATATCGCTAAATTTTTGACCGAGGTGCTTCCAGTTCCACTTTGAGAAATTTTTCTTTAGTGGATTCGGCCAGCATCCTAGCAATAAATTGTATTTTGTGAAATATGTTTTTAAAAGTGTTTGTCTAGCAACATTTAGCCGGAGTTGTATTTCTCCCTATCAAAATTTATTTACTTGGACGTGAAAGAAGGTTTTTTACTGATAAAACTCTACAACTAATGACACAAATAAAGGTCAAACTGACCTACGTTTAAGCCTTGCCAAAAACATAACATTTTAGGCCAAATATGCATATTCAAAGGTTCAGAAATAACTGCCAATTTCATGAAACACGCATTTATATTTCAAGGTTAACCAATGGTGAACTCACGTCACATCAATTACCTATTCTTATCTTAACAAACTATTAATATTCCACTAAATTGGATATCAAGTTGCTGAAATAGCAGTATATTATGAGCAGCCCGTCCATCTCCACATAAATTAAGAAAACATTCCTCTGACGTAGGTAAAACTGTGATTAATCTGTTCTTGAGCTTTCGTCTGCATCAAGTAACTCCGCCTTTTCAATTCCCGCGAGTACCTTTTAGGTTTTCGTCACTTCGCCACTATCAAACATTCTAGCGATCCATTGAACCAAAACGTCGAGGATAGATTAGAGAAGTTATGTCATGCAAAATACCATAATTTATGAAAACTTTATTATCGCTCGTAAACTAGCATCATTGCATGTATAAATCTTTTGAAATATTAATGAAACATCCTTAAGCATATTTTGCACTTGCAGGAAATATGAAAAATATATAATTTGGTTGATAAATGCTCACATTTTTAAATAAGCACAGCAAATTCTCAATATGTAAAACATTGCTTTCAACGTGAAAGATAAATTAACATAGAACAGCAAGTATAGCGCAAGCATACTTGTTTGTTTATGTTAAGGAAAATGCAATTGTGCCAGTTTTTTTATTGATATTTCTGCTATTTTATTACAAGTAATTTCAGAGAGAATTCGGAACACCAGTTACTATTTCACAATCTTCACTATTTGTTATTGCTTGGGAATAAATTTAAAACATATTCTGTAATATTATCAAAAATCATAATGAAAACCCTTTTAAAAGACTTTAGCGAACAGATGGGTTTCTGGATATTCTTTCTACTGCAGATGGACGGTCACGTTAAACTTGTAGACTTACCCAAACAGCAAAAAATGTTTGTAGAAAAAACATCAAATGTTGCCAATTAATAGATCTGAGATAAATTACAAACTGTTTGTAATTTTGTAACCCCATATACAAAACTGCAACGTTCGATATCTTGCTGATGAATTTATGCGGAATTCGCCTTTATCCAAGTTAACCTCAAGGAAAATATGTGGAAGATTTATCAGTTTTGTGACTTTCCTGAAAAACTCTAATGCATATTACGCTAATAATGAACCATCAAACGTTTCGCTTTATTTTGGACAGTTTTTTGATTTAATTATTTTATTTAATGTTCCGTTCTAAGACTGCAAATACGCAAATGATTATCCAAATATATGTTTAAACTGCTTCTCTTCTGCCTAACACGTTGCTTAATTCCGAATTAGCGGAACGTTTGTTAATAAAAAGTAATATCGTTTCGTTTAATTTCAATTTAATATACGTGCTTCTCTAGTCCATTCCCACAGTATCTTGTATGTATTTTGGCAACGGTCCTTTTTTAATCGCAGGAAACATGAATACTGGTTATCAAGTTAATTCTTGCGTTTTTATGCAAAAACACTAGCAATTGACAAAAAACACAATTTTTAAACCAGGATTCTTTCAAAAACAGTACACTTGCCTTTTTTCGATTTTCATTGAATAACCGTCAAAATGTTTGGTTGCAGAACGAATATATTGTAAAAAGCTTCTTGCTTATATTAATGTTATTTTATATATTCACTCAATTGAACAAAATATGTTGTACTGTGACAATAAATAGCATAAAAAAATGTCTTGAATATCGGGCAACATCCAATTTCTCCCAAATCTTACCTATTTCCCTTGCATAAATAAGATTGTACATTATGTTTGCTTTAGTAAATACGGTTTCTAAACACCAAGTCCACACAAAAAACCTAAATAACAATACAAAATAAACTTTAAATTACACACTCCAACTTCAGTAATACATTGCATGTTTTATGTCATCTAACGTATGCGTGTGCATACATGTCGGAGGCGGTCGAGGTCATCGTCGTTTAGGGCGCCGTTCTACTTGTATTCCTCTTAAGCAGTCGGTCAACATTACGTCCACGTAATCGATGCAATAATTTTCTTTGTCTTCATCCCTGAACTCAGCCTGAACTGACAATTCGACCTTAATTTTCGTTATATAGTCCGAATGTTTCACTATAACAATAATATTTCATTTATCTCGTCGGGCAAGCAAGATTTCTCTGATCACTCGAAGTTATCTTAAATTCTCTGCGTTTGGTGTTGTTTTCCAATTCCAAATTTTATTGTTCTTTTTCAGGTTCTGATAATTGAAATTCAACGGCGTGGCTCTTAGTTGTTTAATATTATTAGCAGAAACGGATTAAAGACCGTAAGTTAGTTTTAACAGACCCTCAAACTGAGTTTTGTACTCTAAATGGTAAACATTTTGACTAGGTAAGCAGAATTTAGGGCCTCAGGATAATACTTCCCGTGATGTTTTAGAAAAGTCTATAGAACAATGATTTTTCACCAAATGAAGCGGATGATAACAAGAGGGGTATACCGACGTGTTTACTAATGGACGTTTTGTCAAACACCCAGGCTTACAGCAGTTTACAGCCTTCTGTTAAACACTGAGAGCCCAAGTCAATGCATTAACGGTCTCACTGATTGCATTTTTATCTTCTTCTTTGCCTGAATGCGGCAGCGGTAGAAGAAGGTGTAACCAGCACTCATCTCCTCATGTTGATCTAGGCTGCCTACAATTGCTCTCCCCACTGGCATCTAAATCTTCCTCGTGGATAAGAACAATCGAGATGAGTAATATTGCAGGTTGTCTTTTGATACTATATTGCATATAATTTCCACTTCAGGTGATATAAAGTTGTGGTATTGCAGAACATGATCAGCGTCCCCTTAATCTCCTTAGAAGGTATAACTCTCGTTTGAGTCTCTTCTGCGGCTTACATCAGCGCCAAAGAGCTACACGATTTCGGTTCTTGTAAGGGAATTTCAGCCTTTCTTGTCAACACTTCCGAACAAATTAAAGAAGCCTGGAAATTATGGCCACCGTTTTTTTTCAGGGAAACGTTTATGTGCCCCTGTAACCTGCTTGTAGGCCGATGTGCATGGTTGATGTAAAAACAAAGACACAGGAAGAAGAGTTTTTTATTAAAATGGAAGTATTCATAAGAATATACCTCTCAATATCGAAATAAACGACAGTATTGAATACATTGTCTTCATAACTTGCATTGCCTGCATTCAATGGATAAAAAACCTGGTCTTTATCAAGTTTCAACCACAGTCATAGGCTTTGTATGACAATGAAAATTGTGTACTTGTTAAAAAGTTGAACCTGCGTACCTCAACTTAGTACTGAACTCGTTTGAACCTATTTATCAATTTCATGATAGAAGCTGAAAAATCATACTAACGTCTCTTCCTCAATATCCTTATGAACCAATCTGCAAATTGGTAACTGAAACCAATAATATTCAGACACGCCACCGGCACAAAGCACATGCTTCACTTAAACGTTAACTATCATCTTTTTCCAACGCTGTAGCGTACAAAATCTACTCCAAAGCGTTAAAATATATAGCACCACACCAGTTGATAACAGAACTGGGCGAGGGTATCTTCCTGAAATTTTCTGAGCTAATGGGTTTGAAAGCTTTTTTTATCAATAATAGCAAACGCTGAGTGAAAACATGACGGTCAAACATTTAACAACCCAATTTTTGGATGGCCATTCTCTCCACACAGTTCTCAATAAAATATGTTCTGATGGTGCGACCCGCGGGAAAATCGAAGACTCGCCTACATGAACATAAACTGGCATCTGGACGGTCAGACCCAATCTCACAGCTGGCAATCCATGTTGGCGAGATTAATGTACTTTATTACAAAAAAATTAGCAAACATCTTAAGCCAATAAACCATAAAATACGAATGGCTGAATTTTAAGTCATTTTATTTAGATAGCAAATCTATCAACAACTATCTAGACCGTCTTGTGGACTATAAAATACTGTGTTAGTATGTGCATAAAGACTTAGAGAAAAAATCATTCCAAACTTAGGATATGTGAGCATAGGTCCAGGGGCGAATACACTGGCAGTAGGGGCAGTTTTGCAAGCACCCGCCATCGCGGTGACGATGCGCAACACCAGAGACTGTCAAACTACACGTATATCACGAATGGAGGTGAAGGTCCACGATTCAGGTGTGTGTATAAGTGAAGACGAAGGAGAAGAAGGTTATTCGATCACTGGCATTATGGCTTAATTCGTTAGAGCTTTCGAACTCTTACTGGAGTCCATCGTCAGAGATAAAACAGCAACATAAACGAGTATCATTTATAGGGGGGGGACAGGGGTAAATCAGATAGCAGTGGCGAAAGTCTGGAGGTGACTACGCAGGACCTTGTATAACGGCACCAGATCGATAAATCGATTGACTGGGTTCTCATCGGAGGCCAAGACTTAAATCAATTTTCGGCTTGTCTTGCATCTGGCGTGGGCGATGATCTTCGTCGCTGCGAAGTAAAACTCGTGAACCGTTTCGTAGGTGTGGGCAGCTTCTTGCGATAAACCGCCACACCCCGTCTCAAAGCAAGCTTATGCTCGTGGTAGCGTGATCCAAGCAAACGTCCGGCCTGTCCTGTGTAGTAACAGGATTAGTTTTGGCACGGGATGCGATACACTACTCCCGACTGCTCGTTCGGATTTAATCTGTCCTTGATTCTCATTAACTTACTCCGCATGGTAGTTTTGGGTCCGTGTGTGATTCCGATAACATGTGCCGCAACAATGCGCTCGATCGCTTCTGACACGTTCTCGGTATATGGTATCGAATGCCATATCGTAGGCATGCGCAAATGCATATAAAATTAAAACATTTGAGCAGTTTCTAGAAAATATATGAAAATGTTTGTGTATAATAGAACATTTAAAAAATTCGAACCAATGCAGGACTCGTTTTCACTAACTGCCGTTTTTATGGCCATCACGCCGAAGCTTAACACTCATATATGATTTAATTTTCGAAATTATTCTGAACCTGTAGGTAGTAAAACAACTTCGTCTAATTAATCCTTGGAAGTCGAAAGCAGCTTTCAGAATATATGTAACTATTTTATGAAACAGGCATGGCATTTTGATTTCAACACATCATCAATCCATGAGGTGTCGATTTTCTTTCGATTCATTGTAATGAGATTTAAACATTGTGTGAGTCATTGAAAAGGATTTTTTCGTAGATAACTATTTCTTTGTTGAAAACACTTGGTGCATTTTTTTCCAGTAAAACAGAAATAATAATACCTTAACATACAAAAGGTACATTTCGACATTTATGATTTAATTGTGATCGAAAGGCGGGCTTTTTAAATTGAGCCGCCATTTGTTTTGCTCTCCATACGCATGTAAATGTTCTTATATGCATGCCAGTCGGCCTATTTTACCCATTTTATACTGCATTTTAAACCCATTTATTTATTCGAACAACAAAATGTAGTCATCAGCGTACGACGCTGGCACCGTTTTAAAAGAAGTCCAATTTGGTCAATATTTCGAGACCCATTAAATAATGATTCTTCATGATGTCAATGTTTGCATTCTTCGGTCATTAATTTGTGATCTTCCGGTGTTGTGTGGTTTGTTTTTCCAATCTTATCAACGGTGAATAAAGGACATTTGCTGCTGATAGTTTTGGAATTTTACTTTCAAAATAAAGTAAAGCTCTCTTTCTCTCACAATTTTGATACCACCATAAATCGTATGGCCTCTGCCTGAAAAAAAGTTGTTGCTTCATATTCTCCAAATTAACAGTAGATTGCCTTACTAATGAAATGTGATGCCCGAAATTTAAGGTTGTATTATTACACATTTGGGGTCGTTAATTTTGATTTTGTACTGATTAAAGGTCGAAAAAGCTATTTACTTACGAATAGTTCCCTTAAATTCTCTTTAGTAAACGCAAAAGGGAGCAAAACGTGGAAAAATGCGACATTTCTTTATTTCGTATTGCTTTCCTACGTTATTCCAACTCCAAGACCAATCTTTTTGTTTTGCTTGCGTTAAACTATAAAATACTTTTATTATGAGCTAAAAAATTATAACATTACTTTTGAGAGACTGGAAAATTTAAGCAGGTAAATGCAGCCATGAGACATTTCACATTTCCGGGAAAAGATGGATGAATTTCATTTTAGAAATTCAGTTTTGCAAATTGAGTGACGTATTGTTCCAAAATGTGCAGAAATAATGGTGTGCGTGTATTTTTTTACCAGACCAATAATTGGGATTGTAAAGAAGCATACATATGAAAAGCCACGACACACCGTCATGATTCTTTGTCTCGCAATACTAGAAAGATGTCCAGACAATATCTTTCTGCAGTTGACTATAGACCAATCAGGAAAATTGAAGAGGAAGGAGTGCAGCTTGAGTCATAATTTAGTATTTTCGATATACGTAGGGTCTCCGTGGCGCATTCTTAGTGATCGAACCCTGCCTATAATAAAATTGGGCAGACCAAAACGGACAAAATGCATGCAAACGACGATTGTATTCATTGAATACTAAAAACATCATAGGAACATCATTAGGAAACGAATGTTGGAATGTGAACTGCAAAAGGCAAATGCCACATTTAAGCCGTATTACAAGTAGAGAATGTATTAGATAATGGTTTTTATTTACTTATAAGTACTTTGATTACAGGCCTTTATTTAATTCTGTGATAAAACCCTATTTTAGATAAGCCAGCGAAGTTGACCTAGATTGCCAGATATTAAAAAAGTCCCCGAGGACACACTTTATCAACAATATGGTTCAAGATCTTACAACGTCTGATGGTTTGGATTACCATTACATTTGAAAAACGACCGCTCTGACAGTAAGCAACGGAGAGTATTAACAGCAAGTTGTTCCTTGGCATTAAAAAGGATGCTTTCGGCTAAAATGAAATATATCGATGCAGAAAAGACATGATAACTTTTTAGGATAATACCTCATTTTCTTATTTATTTACGTTTACAACGATGATCTATATTTTCAGACAACAACCAGCCTCTGCGCGTTATGCCAACAATCCATTTTATAACTACGAGCATTCTTAACTTGAACCCATTTGAAAACCTTACTGCAATTATCAAATGGCATTGGCATAAGTTGAAGAAAGGTTACTCGATGCAAGAAAACACCTGATTTTGTGCTGCATACTCACATTGAACAAACTACTATAGACAACCGGGCTCCCTTCATGTCAGAGAGACTTTGAGCTGTCATAAATGCATACGGTCAGTTTAAGAAGCACTGCTCTTGTACATTTGTTACTATTCCATATTAATTTTCCCGTTTTTATGTGCCACTCGTTCCTTATAAATATAAGTTTTTAGCCTTATGTGGTTTATTTTTAACATAGTCATTATCTTAAGTCCAGGTGTTTAGTGTAAAAGTAATTATTTTAATGTTAGTAAATGTCAAGTTACATAAAAATCTTGGCCCTATTTTTAAAAACTGTCGTTCATTTATTGATTGGAAATTTCGGGAGATGCAACTAGGACTGTTTTTGCATTAGAGATCCTTTCTTGTAAACTTATGATATTTCATTTGTTTCACAATCTTTTGTAGCTAACAGTGGTATATCTGTTATTTACCGTAAAATGCTGCCCATTTTACCTCAAACTTGTTATAAAGGTCACCATAGGCAATACGCTGTCCATATCTTCGTGTTTTTGTCATTGACCCTGGTTAATTTTGTTCTGTCTATAATTGCAAGCGTAGTGTTCACTGTTAATTACTTTTTTCAAGTCCTTAACATTAACTATTCCTTACATTTTTTCTCTAACGTATCATTTTTGATGCATACTGGTATCATTTTAATAAAATGTGCATTTATTGGCATATGGATCTTAGGAGCATGATAATAGGCATCCGAAAATAAAGGAATATTCAAGGCAAGATCGCCTCGAATTAACAGTGAACATCGATAACATTTTGCGTTGAATAGCCCTAATTTTCTATTTATTTGTAAAAGTTCTAGGTTAATTGTTCAAACAAACTAAATGTACAACGTTCTTAAATTTAACTATGACACAAAACCAATTAATTGTTTTGAAATTCGAGGGGTTTACGCAATATTTTACGAGTTTTTGAACATGAATTTTTGATTTATGCCCTTTTTTATAATTGGGGTCTTTGCACACGTATTAAAATTAACTTTAAATATGAAGTAAGTTAACTGTGCACTTATTTTGCGCTTATACTGTCTCATTTTCCTCTTTTGACACTGAGTGTCATAACTCTTAATCAATATCCGATATACCTTCGTAGATTTTTAAATTTCCCTGTGTATAATAATTGCCATTTTCAAGTCAAACCTTGATTGATTGAGTATTCGATATTATCGATAAAAGTACACTCAGTGAAATATCTCATGAAATACCAACCCATATTTGGAAATTCGTTTTCGATTAGGAGAGGTAACATAAGTGACATTGCGAGATAAAAATCTAATGATTGTTTAAATGCGCCGTTCCTTAAGCAAATACTTGGTCAGTCAATAATGGTAACAAAGTTCGATAAAGGATGCCATATTATACAACATCCTTATTATTACTGAATTTTATATCCAACATTAATTCAACTTCTTTATGAAAGCCATATTCAAAAGTTCCTTTCTTGTGCCAGCTTGATAGATGAAAACGGTTTTATTTAAATTGTTTGCTGAAACAAAGGTTACATTTATGTTGACAAATGTTTCCAGTTATGCCTATTAAGGTAGCAATTTACCTGTCGGTTAATGTATGGCTGTCAGTAAATTTAGGATGCACATAATATCCATTGAAAAAACTTATGAACAATTATTTTTTTCTTTTTAATGGCATAGGTAAATAAAGACATTTTTAAATTGAAATTAGATAACTGGCATAATACAAACAAACAAGTCAATGTGATTGAAAATCCAACTCAAAAAATTATTGGAATTTAAAAATATGTAAATAGGAGCTGGCCTGCTTGGATATGAATTTCTTAATCAAGTTGTAGCTTAAAAACTACATCTTCAAATAGTTCCTCTCAGCACCCCACCTAATAAGAAAGTTTCTAAAGTTATTTCACCCTTAGCAGCAAGATCAGGGTTTATAATAAATTCTTTCCTATTGGAAGAAGTAGCGTCATATTAGGGATGGTAAAGATCGTTTAATATTCAAATGCACATTGCGAGTTCAATAGGACATCGAAAAAATTAAAAAATAAGTAATCAAACCGAAGCAAAGTGCAAATTAATTAAAAGAAAATAGAAACTTTTTGCATAAGGAAAACCATTGTGCCAGAATTCAAGATGTCCGTCAAGAAATATTGCATTCATTAAATTTGCATCAATGCATGAAGCTTCAATAAAACTTCAAATATGAAGGTACGTTTGTTGATCTTTACGTTAACGGTGTTACATTTTTGGGACCCAAAGTGACAGCACTGAAAAACGGCGTTATTCTTTGTTGCATTCAATCCAATTGCCTTTGATTCTATTAAATGCAATTCATTGCATATATATGCTACCTTAGAGGAAAAGCATGCAAAACGTTTCAAAATGATAAGCAGCACTTTTGCCTTTTATGTTAAATAAGCAATAGCCCATTATCCGAAAATAAAGAATCTATCATATGGGAAAATTTACAAGCGGGATAAGGAACGATAAATGGAGGAATTGAATTTCTCTCGAGTGCCTTCTAATAAAACGTGCATGAATGCATTCTGAGAATCTGACAAAGGCAAAATATTTTTTCTGCCTTCTTTTCTAATCAGTGAATGTGATATAAAGTAAAAAGTATATGCAAGCTTTTGAAGTTGTCCTCATCTTGCATCGTCCAATGTGCTTTGAATTCAGCAGCCAAAGAATACGTCGGGGCAATCACTGAAGTAAGCGTAAATGATATCTCCGGCCCAAGGTCAGTCAAGGCTTCTTAGGCTTAGTGGGTTCATGCATGCATGTTTACTTATAGCAGAGGTGCTGGACAGAAGCCAGCATTTATAAAGCTAGGCATGCCACTGTATGGGTGAGAACAGTGATCTGACTGTTTTTATTTCCTCGTTTATTATTGTGTGAGCTTTTGTTTGCTTCTTTCGAACGAAACTCGATAGCCTCAAGTAGAAAGTTGATATTAATATTTTAGCTTAAACGCATCATCAAGTGAGCAATAATCGCACAAAATTTACAAAGTAAAAGCAGGAAGTCAATACTGTAAAATCCCGAATAGTGTATCAAACTGACGACAGATTTACCAACCTGAGATCCTAGAAAGTTGTAACTCTTCCAGCCTGTGCCTCTATCTCAAGCAGCTGCAAGAGGACAAACACAGTTGTTTTTATAGAAGACCGTTCAAATGTGCTGACAGTTCAGATTGAATTGAATTGAAACTCAAAGCCTTGGCTCTCACAGTTAGCTCCAAATATATTCAAAAAACTTTGAAGTTGCATATACTGACCCATCTTAAAAAGGCCATTATTTATAAGCCGACTTTTGAAATAACAGTTGAAAATTTCAATGTTTTGTTACAAATAGTTGACATTTAGTTAGATTGAATTTATATCTGCTATGAACTCTATTTTCTACCAATTTCATTTGAAAGATTTAAAAGACGACTTGGTTTTTAGTAGTGATTTGGGTACTTATTTCTTTCAATTCGGTCACTAATAAAATTGGCCAGTAGTTTCCAGTAGGTACCCATTGAGTGTCTTCAACACCGTGGGATCTTTGGATTGTATTAAAGTTGCGAAACATTTCCATTAAAACGATTCAAAAGACGACTTGTCTTCCAATAATGAGTAAAAAAGGGATTTTATACCATTTTTTGCGTTTTCGGTGGTTTTCTGACGCATGTTATCGATTTAATCTATCTCCTATCGATCTTGCCATTTAAAGTTCCTAGGTTTGAAGGCTTTTTTCACCAACTAAATGTTAAAAATTCCCAAAAGCTGATTTTGTTAAACTACTACCACACTTGACACTTAAAAAGTGTTAATTGTAAAAAATGCAGAGATTCATTATATTGTGGGATATTTGCTGGAAGGAGGTACAATGAGTTTTTTTCTTGATGATGGGTGTTGTGAATGATCCGTCTAAAGCCAAGTCATTCGGTAGTTAATGAAGTTTGAAATAAATGATGAGGTCACGATTTAAAAGAATTGCAAATTCCATAGGCATTGGCTATTCTGAAAATTGAAGGGTACCTTTCTGCAACCAAAGACAACACAGCACTTCCATTTTCAGAATGTTTCTGTAAAGGTTTTGCTTGATATGAAAAGAATCAATGTGGTAAAAAGCTAACATACTACAAAGTGTGATATATGACATTTGTTACGCAAATTGTTCAAGCCAGGGTTATTAATCCCGGTAACTAGTATCGATTACGCGAAATAACTCTATAGTGAGACCTTAGAGGTGATTAGTGTACGCGTTGGCTAAGAAAGGCGTGCTGAACCTGTGCCTTTTTCCATTTTCCTCCATTAGGATGCATGCAAGGTAATAAATTACATACAATGAACAGGGTTGCAGTCACTGGTCTGTCGCAATCACTATGCGAAGCTCTATGATGGAATGGTTTTCAAGTTGGTGGTAGTTTTGCAGCATTTTCTGCTCATAATTGTCATAACAACCGTTTTCAGGAGAATCATTCAATTCTTAAGACATTAAAAGGTCAATTGACTTTCTTTAGTGAGCCATTTTCAATTTGGCAACATACAGTTTTTCCTGGAATTGGATAATTAGGTGACGAACACGATTATGCTCTACTTCAGTCAACGCTCAGGTTTCTAGAGTGTTTGCGGCACAAAAGCCTTCCGATTTCTGCCCTTGGTTCTCATAAATACAAGGGCTCCGAGTTTTGACAATAAGGTGAAATGTATAACTAAATGTGCTTTAAACCACTAAATAGCTAGTTGAGGATGCGTTTGCTTATTTAAAGGTAATACAGATTTAAGCAAAAATTAACCATAGACAAAGTGCTGATGCCCTAAATCCTGAAGCCTGATTCTAACTGGAATATGGCCCATGTTGGAGATGACTAAAGGTTATGCAGAAAGAATCTAAATAATTATGACTGAGGCTCTGTGGCAACCTGGTTGTCGTCATTGCCTTGGTTGACACAAAGTATTATTTACTTTCACTTTTCGAAGAAGAGCTTTTTCCCCGTACCAGGACTGCAGTTGATCGCAACACTGGAAATTTTACTGCATCCCAAGATGATTAAAAGCGTTTTACAATTACTTTGGAGTTAAGTTAGTCAACAAATTGAAAAACACTTTCCTTCTATTACAGTAGCTGTCTATAATGAACACTTGACGTTTAAATATTTTGTGGAGTTCTGAGCGTATGACCTTCAAGATGCACTGAAATATTCTGCCGAAGTTGGAACAATCTCATTTTCATGCATTTGTGAATCTTACATCATTCCTTATTGAAGTACATCAGAAAGAAATAATCATTGTCTGCAATAGTACGTAAGCGTGTTTAGATTTTGGTATTGTACGCAGACAAAAAACAGAAAGGAAATATTTCTTTTATTTTTTATCATTTTTATGGGCAGGCATTTCTTGCGTGTGTAACTTCTCAATGGATGAATGACCTTCTATAGCATACAGAATAGCCGTCAACCGTCTTACAAAAGATGGACGTGATAGTGGTGACTGGAAGCAAGAGTCAGGGCTGTCAGAATTCCGGAACCAGAAAAAAGTAATGACAGCTATTATTGGGGACTACGTAACAACCTTTCCCCTTCAATAGAGGTCGAATGAGTGATACTGCTGTAAATTGGGAAAAACGGTATCACCATCTTCTTCGTGCAGTATGTGTTGGATCTTGGGAAGGTTAAGTTAACGATTTAAGTAAGATTTAAAGCCTTTTTTCGAAAATTCTTGACGTTTTCCACGTAAAAATTTATTCGTTCACATTTATATCTAAAAACTTTTATATTCCTAAATATAAGTCCAAGCATGAAATTATGTAAAAAACCTTAAAGAAGCACATCTGCAGGCTATAATGATAAATGTTACTGGGAGTTATTATCAGTTAAATATTTGCAATATTAAGTTAACCTTCTTTAACGTAGCAATAAGAATTGTTCAACACCTAAAACGACAAAGCCTGGATCAGATAATGTTGGAAAACTAGAAAGCATTTTCATATCTTTATTTCTAAAAATATGCAGTTTATGAATTTCATATATTCTTTTTAAAAGTAATATATGACAAAACCAAAAAACAAATGTATCAATATTCATAATCTTTTGTGTAATTATAAATTCAGTTAGAATCATGTTAAGTTTGCTTAACATACAACATTATTCGAAGAATGACAAGCAGCACGAGTGGCTTTAAGGAAAGTAAAGAGGTTGTAAAAAGGTATATTTAAAACTTTTTTTCTGAAATCTTTTTCCGCGTTGCTAATAGTAAGCTCCAGAGAATCCTTCAGTTATCTTAACGAAGGTAATTAATAGAAAGATAGCGAGAAGGATCGTCTTTAGGCAATCCATCAATTTTGACACACAACTGCGTCCATTACTACTAGCAGTCGGTGATATGAAGCTATAAGGATATATTATACAGCAAAACAAGAAGAAATTGAAAAAAACAAAAAGTCTGATAACTGATTGAATAATTCGTTTTTCTCGAATGGTAGCATACTTTTCAATAACTCTTTATGGATTTGCATGCCACGTCCTTTTCCACTAAGGTGTAATGCGAATTGTTACCTTGGCAACAAGACTAGCTCATTTTGCCCTGACTAGAAATATTTTGCACATATTAATGAACCAGATAGCATTGTAAGATACAAAGGACGTATTGGTGACTGTTGGGCTCCAGGCCAGGGTTGGCAGTGATGAAAGAGGGGGTAACGTGTGTGAGTTGCTTTCACTATAAACAACTAAAGGTGTTGGGCACGGTGACTGCGCTAGTTAAATGGTAGATATCATCGTTTCTGATGAGAACATTGAGAGATAAGTCAACAGAGGCTACATTGCAACACTTCTTTATCAATCCTTTATTATCTCGACAAATTAACTTCAGTCCGAAAAAGCTCACCGCAATTATACAAAAAACTGCAGCCATGCAATTTTGGCAAGGCAAACATTTAATGTCACTCCTTTGAAACGACATTCTGTTACCATGTTTTCGAATAAAATGGTATAGATTTTTCCAAAAATTTCTTTTCAATCAAAATTATTAAACACATTTTTAATTTTATGCATTCGGTAACATATAATTCCGAAGAATTAAAACACTAGGCAATTGGATATGATAAATTTCAGTTTGGCCAGTAAAACTTTTATGCCAAACCGATATCAGATCATAGTAAATACATTAAGGAAGAATCGAAATGTTAATTTCGATCTTAATTCGTAAAGCTGTGTGACAATTCCGCATTATCTGTCAGGAAGAAGCATAATAGTTGAATACATCTGCAGTCAAGGTATAACAAACTGACGAATACCAACGCAAGGATATAAAATTTACTAATGTGCACCATTATCCCCAAGTTAGTTCAGTTATAACGGGATATCGGTTTTAAGTTAAAATTCTATTCTTCAGTCCACTTAATTCCCATAGGAGTTAAGCTAGGCATAAAAGGTAATGCGTAGATATTTTATTGTCCATCCTTTATGTAATTTTAAAACATTACTTAGAAACTACTGTAAGACCTACATTGGAATAACTATAAGGTGAAAACGATTAAGACTTTTAAACTAAAAGAAACGGTATAGTAAGGTTGTATAACCTTTTTGACACCATTCAAATGGTTTTTTGCAATTCACTTGGCTATTGATTTTGCGTTCAGGATTTAGCGATTTCAAGTTGTATACGATTCGCATCAGAACAAAACATTTATTCCTCTATGGTATAAAGAATATCTCATATAGTGCTAATATAATTATAACTGGATGAAGGGTTCGTGATATTCGTCATAAGGATCATCAATCCATATGAAATTGCTACAAAATATAATGGTTTTAGAAATACAATTCTAAATAACATTTGAAGAAACATCTTACCACATGAAGTGATATTTTTGAGCATTTTTAAAGAAGTGGAACTGGTTGACCCTTAATAAACTGATAGCTTTTTAATTATGCCTTTGAAAGACGACCAAAAAAGTCAACATATATAGTTTATCATCCACTTCTGATGGAAATATCTGTGGCATATACTGACCGATTTTAAATAGTACCTCTACACATAAATCAGACCTCCTAATTATTGGAGCACTCAATCATGTTGGTTTAAAATTTGACGTGATTTATAATGTAGTGTAATAAATGTTCATGGTTTAATTAGCTAGTAAAGCAACTTTCAACCTACACTCTGTCATATACTACCTGCTAAGGTAATAAGTTAAGCTTCACTTCATGACATTATGCATCAACTACACAAAGTAGTTGAGTTCAAAGGACGTAGTTGTTAAGTCTGTCATAATACAAGAAACATGTCACTAATGCAAGAAACATGAAACGTGACTTTATTTAGTCGTTTTTAAACTAAATTATATTTTTAAGTCAAATAAAGTCACATTTGTAATAGCATAAATTTGCTGAGCCGAAGGAAAGCTAAAGTTAAGAAAGAAACTGGTTACGTGTTGTACAGTTATCGCTTCCATATTACATATTTGAATATTTAAAGCCATCGACCATCAATGCGACAAATGGAAATTGCAAAAGAAGAAATTTTGCAAAGGGCAAATGTACGCAGGTGCAAGCAATGTACCTCCATTGAAAGCTTGCATTTTGACTTTATTTAAATATCTGTATAATTTTCGGCATGATAATAAAAATATTGTAAGTTCTTCCAAGAATTCCTTTGTAACAGAAAATATCTTTGATATTTTCGGCAAATATTTGAGGAAACACCTCTCATAAAATGCTTGCAAATTTCATATGAAAACGTGTGCATCCAACGATAAATCATTTTATACTTTATTGCACCCAGACACAAAATACCTTGAATACATGTTTTATAGCAAACCGTTAATCCTCTTCTCTAAACTGTTAAAGCCCTGTCTACAATGCGAATTTAACTTCAATAAAATAACAGGTTACTTTTGGGAATATACAGCCAGTCCTTAAATTTTGATATAGAAAAATCAAATACGTAAACATTTGTATAGGTTATTTAGCGTTAAATGTGAGATATGTTGTCAAATGCACTCAGGAAAACATAAGTAGGCACGTAATTTATCCACTGGTTTTGAGGAATCGTATAATCAGTTTGTTTTCTGTTAAGATAAATAAAGGCCTACTATTTTGCTAACATAGATCAGCAAAATTATATGCAACAGTTTTTGTTTAAGGTATGAAACACTCTCTCATTTCCAACTTACTTAAACATGTTATTCACATTATCGGTTAGAAGTATTTTGTAAGAAACGTTATCTGGTCTAGTTCCCTTGAGCTTACACTATGTGACCAGAAAAAACGAGGAAAATGTTTAAAAACCATGTTTGATTAAAGTGCCACGGCACATGCACAGATCTAACTATTAAATAAACAACTTGCTGCAATAAGTTTTGCCTCAAGTGGCAAATTTTGCAAAGATGAGTTAAATTCGTTTTTTGTTCTTGGGCAGTGGCTGCTTGAAACATCTACACCCAACCCGGGCTTATTTTGCTTACACTATGACATGAAGTCCATGCAGCCAATTTCGTTCGCAAGCATTGGACTGTAAATGACTTTTAGCTGCGCCTACATATTGCAAAACATGACATTCGTTGTTTACCTCAATATGTTTATCACAAGTTCATTACTGGATTTCCTTCCTTGCGACAACAGCCTAAGATGTATAAGACAACAAATGCGCATGCTTGGAGAAGCTGGTAATGGTTTTTTAATAGAACTCTCCTGCTGTTGCACCGATACTGGTCAAAAGCCCGATTGAACGGCTGGAAAGCTGAACCCCCCACCACAGTATCATGCAGTGACCACATATAAACGAAGCACACATCTGGACATTACGCAGGTTCTTTTGCTGTCATTACGTATATATATATATATACAAATATATATATATATATATATATGTTAAAGTGGAACCGACAAATACAAGGGAAACCGGAATGGCCACTTCTGGCTTATAAGCCGTCATCAGCCAGTCATACCCAAACCCAAGTGTGGCACACCTAGGATTAAAAACCGTGACCTTTGGTAATTGAGTCGAACGCTCTACCATTGAGCCACGGGCTCGTTGATTTGTCGGTTGCGATCAGATTTATATGATGATAGTATGCTGCTCACAGATCTGCGTAAGGAACATGTATGTTCCGTTGTGTCCTGGAGCTCAGACTAGAGCCCTCGCAGGCGGTCGCATAGCGACATGTAGCATATGATGTTAAAGTGGAACAGACAAATACAAGGGAGTCCGGAATGGCCATTTCTGGCTTATTAGCCGTCATCAGCCAGTCATACCCAAACCCAAGTGTGGCACTTCTGGGATTTGAACCCGCGACCTTTGGTAATTGAGTCGAACGCTCTACCATTGAGCCACGGGCTCGTTGTTTTTGTCGGTTGCGATTGGGTATATGATGATAGTATGTTGCTCACCGATCTGCTTAAGGCACATGTATGTTCCTTTGTGCCTGGGGCTCAGACTAGAGCCCTCGCAGGCGGTCGCATAGCGACATGCAGCATATGATGTTAAAGTGTAACCGACAATTACAAGGGAGACCGGAATGGTCATTTCTGGCTAATTAGCCGTCATCAGCCAGTCATACCCAATACCAAGTGTGGCACACCCGATCGCAACCGACAAAAACAACGAGCCCGTGGCTCAATGGTAGAGTGTTAGACTAAATTACCAAAGGTCGCGGGTTTGAATCCCAGGTGTGCCACACTTGGGATTGGGTATGAATGGCTGATGATGGCTAATAAGCCAGAAATGGCCATTCTGGTCTCCCCTTGTCCCTTGTCGGTTCCACTTACACATATATAAATATATATATATATATATATATATATATATATATATATATATATACATATATATATATATATATATATTTAGACAACCCTGACAAACTGGGAGGACCTCACTCAAATTCGACCGGAGAGAAGCAGGACAGTGAAGAAAGAAGCAAGGTTCAACAGATTTTGTCGTAAAAAGCTGCCAAAGTCCAACGCATATTCCTCACTTTGAATAATCTGACGTGCTTGACGCGATCACAGTGCTAGCTGACTGGATAATCGTTCGCCCGGCTTGCGAGTCAGACTGCAATCTTCTTTATGACACTCTTACTCATATATGCTCCAAACCGCCACCGCTTCCCCATAATTGGTGTTTGGTCTTCATTTTTTGTGGACACAGTGCGTGGGCCTGCACCCTCGTCCATCTCCGGTGTTCTTGATTATGTCTTGACCACGAACCCAGGTGGGTGTGCAACAGAGACTGGGGTAAATGACTCGCAAATCGACTCTCACTATAATCTAGCGCGGGTCATTGTCTCTTAACCACTATTCAGAGGAGCACACAATGGACATTTTCAACCTTGATGGTCAAAATTGTATGCAAGGGTGGGGTTGTAAACGCATAGCCTTGATTCCTGCCCTGATATATAAGGTAATTTCTAGGTTTTTGTTCAGCTAAAATTTGCGCAGACGCAGTATGCAACATGGTTTACCAATTTATATCCCAACTTAGGATCAAAATGTATCTCAATGGCTACTGGCTGCTATGGGCTGAACAATATAGCATCTGAATTGCCACCTGTTCCACTTAAATGAAAATCCTAAGATGGAGTTTAATTACCTTCGAAACATGACGAATTATCTTGAATTATCTAGAAGTACATGCTTACCGAAAGCATCAGCTACTCACAAGTTTCGAGATGCTTCATGGTTTTTATTTCCTAACAATTAATGTTTTTTTGGAAGGCGTTCAAATTTCGAAATAGTTTTCAGGCCCAATTTTGAAAGTTAAAATGTAAAATGCAATGACCAGAATCAAAGAGATAACCCTGCGTTATGAGTTTACTTCACTAGGGTATCCCTCTTATGTCCCCACGAATCTATTATTCCATAAGAATAACGGCAAGAAAAAAATATTTCAAGGTTTAAAATATATCCATATGTGTATTCCTAATGATTGAGTAGAGGTAAGTCACAGAAGATCGAATGAAAGGAGGCAGGAATGCACTCTCTGTGGCCAGGTTTGTATTCATTTGACGTTTTGAAACCTCACGCAAGCCTATCTCCAATAAATAAGATATTTTACAATTCACTGCATGTTTAAATAAACTCTGACAGGGATGACCTTTTAACAAGCCATTGATTTTTTTACGCATGGTAGCTGCAGCTGGATATATCTTTTAATTCGGTCCTCGTTTAAGTCACACGTCTTCTGCTGCAGGCATGGTAATCGGTCGCCCGACTAACCTAATATGCTCACGCGCTCCGAGTTAATGCCGTGACCTAGCTATGAAGTGTGACCTTCCGACTCACCATGACCTTGTGGTCGTGCAATCTCGTTTGCCAGGTTTGCCGATATAATTGGCTTCAGCACCTTCACAACTTATCCAGCAAGTGATGCCAGATTTTAACTTTATGGAAATTACGCAATTAAGGTTGGATGAGTAGCCGACAGACTGTCGCTTCCGGTCTTAAAGAAACGCAAAACCCAAGTTCTCTCACTAGTTCAACAAATTATTTGGATACACTAGTTATGTAAGGCACTGCTTGTCAGCATTTTGGTCTTGGCTGTCGCTTGGGTTTTTCACTTGGCTTCTCGCCTGCATAAACCTAAGAAGCGCATTGACCATGACACGGAGAAGACGAAAAAGGAAAATCAGGAACACTCTCAGAACGAATTCCATTTGTACTGACGTTTCAAAAACATGCTTGTCTCCATCATCAGGCAGTGTCGTTACTGCTCCTCGTTAGCTTAAGTTAAATATACCAGCATTTATAAGGGTATTGAAAATAAATATGCAAATATAATTTCAAATAAGTCGTTTTTAGTAATTTTAATTTAAACAGCCGGTCAAAAGAAAGCTAAACTAGAAGTCTGCAGTGTTGGTTTGACATACCTATTTTGAGATATTTCAGACTGATAATCAATATTATGAGTTCGTCTTAGTAATCTTTTTTAATAGAAACATGTTCGAATATGTGTATCTATATTTGACGCAAAACGTCATTCAATATATGAACAATAAGATGGGATTAGGGTAGAATCAGCTCATAATTCACTCTAAAGTTTCGTAGGACAACAAGTAATGACTTTTGCCTAAAACTGTTCCGTATTTATTTTTTATGATAAACAGAAAACGAACAGGGTTTATAATCAACCTGTTGCTCAAGCGTTTAAAGCACAGTATGATGGGCACCTTCCAGCTCAAATTCGATAGCCGATTGCTTTTTTGACGCAATAAGTCCCTTACTTTGGACATGAAACAATCACATCCTAATGTTTTTAATTTTTGAAACCCTGATTCTGTGACGAAGAATGTGCTGTTCCATTTTAATGCAATCATATGTGGGCAAAATTCTATAGTTGCTTTTATTTGCATACTTTGCATTTTCAATGTCTTTGTTAACAAAAAGATATTTAATAATATCAATTTGAAAATATTATTAAAATATCGCATTATTTATGCCGTATGAAACATCATTTGGGCCCAAAAGTTGCTTCTTGGAAAACTGTTATTGTGTAAAAATATTTAGATAATTGCAGATTCTACGCATCAGGCTTGTTTCGGAAAATATTTTTTAGCCAATGACATATTTTGAGTGTAATAGTCGTTCGTTATTAGCCCCATAAACCTATTACAGACAGACATTCATATGATTGTTTAGTTTAAAATTAACGAGGATGCTCTGAGGACGTAAATAACTTTGGGTTCCGCATTTGCACATGAACCTTTATTTTTGGGCACCTCGCACAGTTACTTGCGAAGGGTTTACTAAAAAGGAAGTTAATTTCAAACGTAGAGTAAACCTTTTAAAAAGGAAGTAAGTATATAAGTATTTTAAGTTTGTCTCAATAAATAAAGAACTGGCACGTTCTATCCTAGTTCCTTAACTCAACTTGACTCTAGGTAAATTGCACTGGATGTGGCCAATTTTAGGCCACAATTAAGTATGAAACTATGGTTTTGACTGGCCTTAAGAACACTCGTATAAATATTTTGCGTCTTTTTCAGTTAGAATAACAAACCAGAAAACCCTCTTTAAATTTCAACTGATAAGAACAGCTTATTCATGTTCTGGTTTCTAATTATCTTGTAACCTGCTTCTCTGGTCTACATTCCAAAGGGTCCCATTATATAAATAGACCAAGAGCGCAACAGACGCTCAGAGCCGTGTCCCATTAAACTGCTGCTGCATATGCTCAAATCGTTCTATTAAATAAATTCATTGAATGTTTAGTTGCCTGAAACGGGATGTTTGAAAGGAAGCGGTAGACATGTTTTTTTCTAGGAAAGGGTGGGTTAAGACATTCATACAGTACAACATAGCTTGTCAGTTAATAGGGTTAATACTACAGGAGGACGCCCACGGATTTGTTAGTATAGCACATTACTTTTTTTGCCAAATCTCGACAGTACCTGTCTTATATCCTCGTGGACAGACTGCACATATTTTCAAGCAAGGATATGTTCATATAGTTGTTATGAAAGTAAAAAAATATAGGTTTGTTTCCAAGTGTTGTTTACCTAAGTGAACTCCAGTATTTCGGCACATACTGAGCCCTATGCCCAGTTTATAATGTGAAAGTGTATGTTTAGGTTTCTTTTCATGTAGAGAGAAGTTGCATGGTATCCTTTTACTTTGATATTTCGAAACCATTCTGTATTGAATGTGTCGTGGTGAGGAGTTGTGCAACCTCATCCTTGTTCTACCTCTCTGTCTGCGGTAACTGGCTTATGTGCATACAATCACAAATCGGTCTGTTGGAAGATAACTATGTGATGCAAACTACGTGTTCATCTCTTCTAAACTGGATGAGCAACCTAAACAATATTCCAATGACGATGCATGCTTCAAACTACTGGCAACACGGGTTACTAATTAAAGCCTTAGGTAACATAAGTGATTTGCGACCAACAAAAGTTGTCATTAACGGACCACATATCAACGAATTATGTATCAGGGCAATTAGTGTTCATATATATATATATATATGGCAAAGACGTTATACCGTACTTCCGACATAGATACTAGCTTAAAGCCCAGACACGTGTTTCGCCGATGTTTCTGCTGCTGTGTGACACAGCAACGAGGGGTTCGGCTCCTCAGTGGGTCCCCAGCGTTCTCTATGCGGTTTCTGGTTATATATATATATATATATATATATATATATATATATATATATATATATATATCGGGTAAATAATTTCTGAAATTATTAAGTGCGGGACATGGAGTCAGGTGCTTCGGACATGACTTTTTATATATTGATAGAAGCGAAGATGCGTGTCCCCGGACATAAATGAGAAGAAAAGGAGATATCAGGGACAATAGGTGTATTTTCCTGACGTTTCAAAAGCACGCAAGCTTCCATCGTCGGAGGAGAGTATCGTACCGCGTCTCACAGTATTTATTTGGGGTGATAGCCATTTTTGTAACACAGCATTGATTGGACGGGTTTACCTAAACAGTGTTCACGATAGGAGGACGGGGTGGGGGAGTCCTTCTTTGGCTTTGGCGTTCTTTGCCGGCATACACACAGGGAATTGCTGTCAGTTGACATGTCTCTAGTTGAGGGGGGCGGCCATTTTCTGGGTCCGCATTGACCTCAATTGGCGTCCTAGGTCGATAGTCATGATTGTGTCCTGAGGGCATGCCTCCTCGTCTGTCGGGGTAGTAATTGATGCGGCGGTAAACATGACTGCGCCTTCGTCTGCCCCGAATTGTGGCGTTGTTAGGCGCATATCCGTTCTAGGTTCTCCCGCGGTGGAATTCACGTTTGGCCTAATGCTGTGTTTGTTCTTTCGTTCGATGAGCTGCGCCCGGAGGGCCTGGTAGGCTGCCGGAATGGCGACACAACGGTTGATCGACGTAGGCTCCGTGTGCCAGGCTTCGATTGTTTCCCTGGTTACGCGTTCATTTCCTCAACCCAGGATTTCGGTGTTTTGGAAGGCGAACTTGTGCCCAGAGTTCGCAAAGTGTTCCGCCACCAGGGACAATGGGTCCATTCTCTTCACTGCCCGCACGTTTTCAGTAACACGGGTCTGAAACCGCTTCCCTGTCTCTCCGACGTAGTTAACTTCACAGGAGTCACATTGGATCAGGTAGATGATGTTTGACGTCTCACCTAATGGAAGGGGGGCTTTCGGTCTCATTACTAGATTCTGAATGGTTGAATCCGGTGGATGGGCGATTCCGATCCACAGCGGTCTGAGGAGGAGGGAAACTGCCTCAGAGACGCTGTCAATGTATGGCAGTGCACGCCAGACTTTTGGCTGTTCTGTTACCAGTTTTTGTCTTGGTTTGGCCAGCCTGCTGCTCACGATACGAGGGTATCCGCTGACCATGAACAGGAGCTACATGTAGCGGAGTTCTGCCCGTTTGTCGTCCGACTCGCTGCAATGTGTTTCTGCCCTTCTATAGAAAGTTCGCACACAGCTGCGTTTGTGGCACAACGGGTGCTTACTGTGGTATGTTAGGATTTGGCATGTGTTGGTTGCCTTCCTATAAACCGTAGTTTGTATGTGCCGTTGGATTTTCGATGGACAAGAACATCCAGGAATGGCAGTTGGTTGTTAATTTCGGCCTCCATTGTGAATTGGATGTCCGGAAAGATGGAATTCAGGACATTATGGAATTCTTCGATCATTTCTCGTTTGAGGATGACGAAGGTATCGTCGACGTATCAAGTCCAAAAGGTTGGCCTGTAGTTTGCGAAAACCAGAGTCTCAAGCTTTATGGTGTCCCTCTGATCTGCTCGTACATGGTCCCCTGAAATGTGAAGTATGTCTACAAAGAACGCCAAAGCCAAAGAAGGACTCCCCCACCCCGTCCTCCTATCGTGAACACTGTTAAGGTAAACCCGTCCAATCAACGCTGTGTTACGTAATACCTATCCCCCTCCAAATGTTCATTGAAATTTCGTGTCTGGCCCTAAAAAGTCTTGTCCGAGTCATCTGACTCCATGTCCTGCACTTAATAATTTCAGAAATTATTTCCTTGATATATATATATATATATATATATATATATATATATTGAATAACAAATTCAAACAGCATACCGACGAGGGTTGTTAACCTTTCCAAAAGGATTCTAACATCCGCTGAAATAAACCTCACATCTAAAGGAATAAAATTCAGCCATGCTGATGCTACACAGACAAACTTCTTAGCCAATCTTGAATCCCTTCTGCTGACCTCCACCATCCCCGAGGACATATGTGTGGACATACGTATCTGCGCCACTGGTCTCCTTCGGAAAAGGAAACATCATCAAACCTTAGCAATCGAAGAAGCGAAGGGATTGAAATCACTGAAAATTAATGATAGTATAGTCATTATGCCGGCTGACAAAGGTGGCACAACTGTTATCATGGACAAGACCAACTACGTCAACAAGGCAAACCAGATCTTCAATGTCAGAGAAGCGTACACCCCACTTGATGCGGACCCAACGAAAAAACAGGCAGCTGCTGTAAAGAAGAAAGCGAACGAACTTTCTCGATTGAAACTCATTAGCCCCGAGGGACTCCAGATTTATAACCCTCAGTGACCCCGTTTCGCACTTGCATATGGTCTTCCAAAGGTGCACAAAACCAAATGCACCATTGAGGGATCATAGTACCGCTTATTGGATCCCTGACTTATAATCTTGCCAAAATGGCTATGCAGGAAACTAAAGCACCTCAGTGATGGATCACAATACAACGTAAGAAACTCCGCAGGCATTCCACAGAAAAATTCAAGGGTTCCAAGCAAGTCCTGACGAATGTATTGTATCGTTCGACGTTGTTTCTCTGTTTTCCTCTACACCGCATGACTTGACCATTGACAGCATAGAGCGATGTATAGATCAAAAATCCTATCGGCATTCAAAAAGCAGCACGTTTTCAGACATGCTTAAGCTCTGCCTTAAAAACTATTGTCAATTCGATGGCAAATACTATCAACAAGTTAAGCGTCACCCCAATGGGCTCTCACATATTGGGGCTACTTTGCCGAATTAGTCTTACAGCGACTAGAAGAAGGCGTCTTACAAAGTTTTCAAACCAAAGATGTGGCTCCGCTACGTAGATGACACATTCGTTATCATAAAGACTTTGTGACGTTAAGCAATTGCACCAGGAGTCTGAATGGGGTCTTCCCGACTATAAAATGTACACGCGAAGCTGCAAAAAGAGATACACTACCATTCCTAGACGTGAAAAATACAACGACTCAGTGATGGTGGACTCGCAACAAGTGTCCACTGAAAGGACTTCTACTGCAGAAATCGTGCTTATCTCTTGCAAGTAACCACCCTGCGGCCCACAAACGAAGCTGTGTTCGCACCTTTTTCCATCGGGGCCTTCCGCTATTGCAGCAGCAATGACCTTCCTAAGAAAGAACTATCGTATTTGTATAAGTTCTTCCGGTCCAATGGATACCCAACGAGCTTCGTGAAAAATTGTCTTCGACGCCAGAGACAAACGCAGAACCTTGTTTCTAACGGTGATATAGTGCCACGGAAATTTTATTCCTTACCTTACATGCAAGGTGTTTCCGAAACAATCTCTCGACAATTAAGTCACTTTGGCATCTCTGTCGCCCACAAGCCTGCGTCCTCCATACGCGCAACCCTATGCAGAGTAAAGGACCCCCTAACAAAAGAACAATTAAGCTATGTCATTTACCGCATACCGTGCGCCAACTGCCCTTCTGTTTACATTGACCATACAGGCCGACGTCTTGGGACTCGCATTAACGAACATAAGCTAGCCATTCGCCGAACTGATCCCTTATCACTCGTGTTTGCGCACTACCTTGAATGCCATTATCGCTTCAATTGGGACGGTACCAACGTGATCGCCATGGCCAACACCACACAAGCTCGAGAATTCCTCGAAGCTTGGTACTCTAGCACAGATAGCATTAACCGCCACGTTGACCTAGATGCTCATTACGAAGGATTACGTGCACGATTTACTAACGAGTGCCCACCCATAGCATAGACTGATAATCCTTGCGGCTTTTAATCTCACTTGTCGCCAACACCACCTCACACATGGTGAACCGCAATTAAACATTCCGACACCTCCATCCGACGCAGTGACCGCTAAATCCAAACCGGAACCATGATCAATAATCTAGCCAGCCGTAGTTACTCGCCACCCACCTCCCCCTCCCACAAAAGCCAATGTAATTGTTCTCTCCTCACCTCCCCCATCCCAAAACATGCCCCGATTATTGGTCTACCCACCACCCACTCACACCAGCTGTTTGTTTGTCACCATCTGTCCTGTCGCGCCACTTCACTTTCTCCTCTGTTCATTTCGTCTGACGACGGGTTGGTGTCACCAACTTGAAAATTTACGAGTAAAACTCCATGTCCCGAAGAGCATTTTTCTTTTCATATATATATATATATATATATATATATATATATATATATATATATATATATATATATATATATATATATATGAAATGAACCGACAAAGACAAGGGAGACCGAAATGGCCATTTATGGCTTATAAGCCGTCATCAGCCAGTCATACCCAATCCCAAGTCTGGCACACCTGGAATTCGAACCCGCGACCTTTAGTATTTGAGTCGAACGCTCTACCATTGAGCCACGGGCTCGTTGTTTTTGGTCGGTTGTGATCGGAAATATGATGATAGTGGGTTACCGATCGCTTAAAGGACATGTATATTCCGTTTTGAGTCAAACCAGAGCCTCGCAGGTTGTCGCATAGCGACGTGTAGCATATGATGAAATTTTCGGTTCAATTTCATCATAAGCTAGACGTCGCTATGCGACCGCCTGCGAGGGCTCTAGTCTGAGCTCCAGGGCACAACGGAACATACATGTTCCTAAAGCAGATCGGTGAGCTCCACACTATCATATATATATATATATATATATATATACATGTAGCACAAATATGTTGCTAAGAGTGCAACAGGCAAGACGCAGACAGCTGTTTCACGGTCATTACCGATCATCAGTACATCATATGCCTTGTGCCTTGTTCGTTTATCGCCGGTAGGTAACTGGCAGGCGGACAAATGGGATCGAGTGAGATCCTTACCACATTAGTGAGTGTTACGCACTTGTTTGTTTGTTTATGTACCCTCACCGCACAAGGCATATGATGTACTGATGATCGGTAATGACCGTGAAACAGCTGTCTGCGTCTTGCCTGTTGCACTCTTAGCAACATATTTGTGCTACATATATGGTATGTGTCCTATGACACAACGTTCGTTTATCGCCGGTAGGTAACTGGCGGGCGGACAAATGGGATCGAGTGAGATCCTTACCACATTAGTGAGTGTTACGCACTTATTTGGCTTATATATATATATATATATATATATATATATATATATATATATAAGTGAGGGCACAGGCATAAACCTCGTCCATCCACAGGACGGTTCAACCGTCGTTTTCTACAATTTCCACCGTAAGCACCACACAAGTGTGGCACAGGAATGGTCCTTTGCGCTGGATTTTAATAAGTGTAGACTTGTACTGCACCAACCTCACTCTCTTATCCACTCCTCTACTTGGAAACGTGAGTTTCATCACAATTGGGCCATGTTACCCACTCAGCTTACTATAACATATGAAATCCACCAATTCTGATAAAGAAATCTGAATTCCCAAGCAGGATTTTCTAAGTAATCAACCTAGTAATCAAGTAAACTGGAGGCACGGTTAGGCTTGGCAAAGGGCATGGCCGGAGATGCTCCTAACCGTACCACCACAACTGAATGAAAGCCATAAATGGCAAATGTGGCTGGTGTGGCATTAACCTGCGCCTACGCATGCCACCACGCCCCCCTTCCCCGTGTTTGGCTTTTTTGTGGCTGTTCACCCCAGATAACTCCAGCTCATCTACTAGGTGGGCCTTTTCGGGATCACACGCAATATTTAGTTTTGTATAGGAATAAATATGATCTGAGCATCACGCGTTTGTAATTTTTCAGCTCTTTCATCTGGCCGCTTTAGGCAAGGCAATCAACAATCAGGTTGCAGCGTAAACGGATCTCCCCTTGGCACGTGGCCTCAGCGCTTACCAAATTTTCCTGGTTGAAGTTTGGCATACGCATGCTACCACTCCGGTCAGATGTATGGGCCTACTCTGACAAAAATTGTTTAAGATTTGAATCATATTTAATTTCAAAAAAACTTGCACAATTATTTTGTTTGACCAACAATCCCATCTAATATTTTAACTAATCGGAGCTTTCGGAACGTTTGCTATACCACGTTATCGGTTGTGTTAGTCCCATAGCGACTAGGCCTTCAATATTTCTAGAGCTTGTATGTTTATTGACACTAATGGAACGTTCTTAAGGCCAAAAAAATAAGAAACTATTAAATTGATACTGCAAATGCCTGTCATAACTGTTAAATTAGCAAAGGATTTTGGCATATTTGATTTAACTTCCTTAACCCATTTGTGAAAACCCGGCAGCCTGCGGTGGAAATCTAGCCCATTCCAGCAAGGGGAAGGCTTTAGTAAAGCCAACACTCTATTCAAATGAATTGCAAATCCATCACTGGGAGCCGTGGGTTTAATCAAGCTTGGTTCAAATTACCCACCCAGCACGCTGCAGCGTATGGAATCCGCCAATTCTGATAGTAAGCTGACTGCCCATGTATGATCTCCTAATAAATAAATCTTGAATTCGCCGGGTGAGAAGCAGGTACAGTTAAATAGTAGGATAGTTTGGCAGACATATTTGAACAGCTTTTTTATCTGGCGGGTTATTTTCTAGAAGGAGGGCAAATAATGTTTTCTTGTCAATGGGTGTGTTAAGCGTTCCATATACAAATTCCTCGGATGAAAAAATGCAGTTTTCATGCCATTGGTGAAAACCAAGGTCATGCAACTGCATACGGCGACATCTGGCCGGTCAGATATTTATCACACCACAGGTAATTATCTGCGATGCTTTCAGGAGCTGCCAATTGTGCTAGGGACGTAGTGTCCTAGCATTTACGTCCTATACATTTTGCAAAACCTGGGAAATCCTATACACCTTTTTGCTTCTGTCTCTGATTATGCATTTGATTGAGGATCCGAAATGTCAGGCTCATCAAATGTTTGTTCCAGTGATCGTCTCTCTTTCTTTGTGAATGCTTCCTTTTCACTTATTTTAGTAGGATATTGCCATTTTAATGTATGATCCCCTTATTAGTTGGCAACCCGGCGCGTGCACAGATGGCGGATAGTGGAACGATCTACAGTGTAGGTAAGCTGCGAAAAAGGCACTCTCGGGTCTGACGAGTAATCAGTCGTAAACCAACAGCATCAGTGCTACCAGGGCGCGGAGGGCTGAGATCTGACACGATGACTGCCTTTTAAAATTCTGCAAATCCCCACGATTGCACTATGACCTGGCGACCGTGAACTGGCATTAAATAAATTTGCTTGCCACTGCCTTGTGGTTAGGTTCTTGAGCCAAAGCGCCAGAGAAGACAACCTTGAACAAATAATCCCAGTAACTGTTGGAGACTCGTTTTTATTCGAAATCCCGAAGACACCTCATGAAAAATGTCTGGTTACAGAACTGCGATCAATGCTGTGGCGTCTGTGGGAACCAACGCACTTTGCAAACCCTGGTTCGGTCGTGCGGGTGAATAGTATACCAAACTGGAATGCTCAACAGAGAACGAACTCTTGATATTGGATGCTTGAATGTTTGAATTTTTTTGGACCCAGGTACACAAAATCTGACGGCACACAGTCTTCACCAGTACCACGTGGATGTCTGCTGCCTGTGCGAAGTGCGAATCCCCGACTCAAGTGCAAAATAAATAAAGATCCTGTTAGTCAACTCCAAATTCACCCTGAACAATGGCAACCCAAGGGACTCGTCTGGTAGACATGGTGTGACTATTGCCCTCTTGGAACATGCCAACCTCTCTGTGGTCTCCATGGTGGCCCCAACATGTGCTGCCGAACTACGCGATAATGCAGCCTTCTAATCACAGCTGCAGGAATTAGCATAAAGAATCCTTTGTGGTGATCATTGGATTGTTGTGGAGGACTGGAATGGATGGACTGGACCCGGGAACTCTTCAAACAGTCACTTTAGTGACCGGTATGAGCTTGGGTCTCGATGCGACAATGATGAGAGATTTCTTAATTTTGCAGATCAGAACAAACTGTTTCTCACGAACATCTACTTCCAGCACCACTTCAAAGATCTACTGACTTGGTATTAAAAACGACAAAAATAAGCGAGTCAGATCGACTACATCCTAATAAGTTCAAGGTTCCGCAGCTAGCCTCACGGAGCAGATCGATGCGTGGGGCCGAAAGTGGTAACGCCCACGTGTCTGACTGTATTCTCGTTCGAACACGCCTGAAATTTCACCTCTCATTTGCACCCAAAATGTAACGTGCGAGACGCCTCAATGTCACAAAAATCTGGGAACCCAGCACTGCTGAGCCCAAGGCTACAGAAATTTGGTCCTATTGTGCGACTCGAGCCGTCAGGCAAGGCAGTGACCAGTGGTCATTACTGAAGTCATCCGTCTACGACGAAGCTGAAAAAAGTCACGGATTAACCCAGTGTCACCGCAGTGACTGGATCAGGAAACGAACTCTGAAGGTGTCTGCCCACACGGCTCGAGCCAGGTTTCAGAACGATGCTTCCTTCTGCCACCTCCGGAAAATGACAGCCAAGGATGATTTGAAGAAATATTGGTCTGGAATAGTGCTTTTACATGGAGCAGGCCTCAAACTATAGTGACACTCGTAAACTCTACCAAATTATCCGTCGAGTTAGTGGTAAGCATTCTCGAAACCTAGTGGCTTTGTGCACTATGTTAATGGTGGATTTATGGCTGACAATTTGGCCATTGTCAATCACTGGCGTGAGCACTTCGAGCAACTCCTCAACTTTGATGAGCAACTTATCACACCCTCGCTATCCTCTGCTCCGAGTTTTATCATTTTCTAGCCTATGCAGTATCGTGCGACCGCCTTTCCGAGGGAAACGTTGCAGATGCAATACAGAAGATGAACAGCAACGAGGCGCTCGGAAAGGAGGGAATTTCCACAAAAATCTACAAGGTCTGGGTCGTCACTAGTGCCCTGGCTACATGATGTTATGAAAAAAGTGAGGAAAGAGGAAGTCTTTCCTAATGACTGGGTTTTGGGCATCCTTCAGCTTGTCTTCAAGATAGGAAAGAATCCAAAAATTAAAACTACCGCGACAAAAGCCTCATTGACGTTGCTGCGAAAGTCTATAATTTTGTCATTTTTAGACGAATTCAGTCTGTACGTGACTCTTGGACGAGGCCCAACCAAACTTGATTCCGAGCGGGGCATTCACCAGATATTCACTATGAAGTGCAATCTGGAATTCCGTTATGGCTAACAGTAGCTGACGGCCGTCTGCGTTATTGCATTCGCCGCTGCGTTGGATTTCGTATTTTGCGAATCCCCGGAAAGAATAATGGAACGAAATGGTGCGTCGGCCAAAAGTAATTGCCATGATCAAGGCTTTAATATCACTCCACCACTGCGCGAGTCCTTGTCCATGACGATATCTTCCAACTCTTCCTTATCCAATCTGGTGTTCTACAAGGTTGCATCCAGTCACCCATTTTATTTAACTACACCATTGATTGGATTATCGGGAAGACTCTGCACTGTTCCAATGGTGTGGAATTTGCACCCGGAGTCCACCTGACTAACCTAGACTGCGCTGACAAACTCGCCTTGCAAACATCAAGCTTTGGTAATCTACAGTCTGCGGTGTTGCGGGTGAATGAAATCGCTGCTCCGGCCTACCCATAAACACTTGAAAGACCAAATTGTTTTCGAGCTGAATCCCTGATTAGGAGAAAGCACCTCTCGGTAATAATGGCTGTCAACTTGAAGAAGTAGATAGTTTGAAATACTTTGGGGTGAGGATGCTGCCAAATGGACGAAGTAAGGATGACATTGTCTTCTGAATCGATGTTGTTCGCCGTGTTTTTCAATCCTCTCGAAAGTGCCAATTGACCAGACGCGACCTCTCCGTTGCCACAATGATCCGCGTATATCGTTCATCCATCCCAGTGGTCCTCTTTTACGGTTATAAACACTGGGCTGAGCATGTTTAAAGCAGTTGAACAAAAGGTGATCCAATGAAATGCCTGTGTCTTCGTTTTATTGGCATATTTGAAGGTCGTTCGGCAAGATAATAAATCCTCTGATTTCCTTTCAAATAAAAAACAGCTTTGACGATTTCACCCATTATATCAAGAAACACCTCTGATAATATACTCGCAAACTGGATACGAAGAGGAGAGAGTCCAGAATTCATACCGTTTAAAGTTTATTAGTCCTAGACGCCAAATCCATTGAAATAAATCAACTCTGATTTCGCATGACATTAGTTATTTCAACGGGACAGGTTTAAAAGAATAATCTTTAGTCCTGTTTCTTTAATTTTTAAAACTCAGTGTGCAATAATGGTTTCAGCTAAACCAAAAATAGCTGGTTGCTTTTTGAAGCGTACTTTCAATTATTTCCTTTTAAACCATTAATTGCCAAATATTACTTTAAACTCTTCGATCTCATAACGATGGTTCAAGGAACAAACGATCTTGCGTTTTAAAATTACAACCGTTACATGTGGTTGCAGTCCTCTTGTTTTCATCACCCATGGTAAGCACAATATATTTAATTGCGTTAATTTGAAAACATACGTGATGGTTGTATTTAATCTGCCATAAGTGTCACCTTTTGTGTCAATTTACGTTGGACTTTCTAAAAGATTACACTTTTTGCGTATATTCAAATAGTATGGCATTCCTCATGTCATTCATAACTTATAAAAATTTATTTGAGACAGTCATATGTTGCATACCAAAATCGCATATTATTTTCTCAAACATGCCCATTATAGACACGATGCCGAATTGGTTGGTTTGTTTACATGTAACCTGTAAACTCTTCCCAAGTGAAATGGTTTGCGTTCCGTAATTGCTTATAACCTATTATTTCAGCGTGGCTTGCATGATAACTTGCAAAGAGTTTGCCGTCAAAGAGGTGGCGTCAAAACATGGGGAATGCCTCTGAATTCCGAAAGTATATAAGATATCATTCAATTTTGTCTCAAGATCTTACACTTTCACTCTCTACTACAATGCTTAAAATTATTTGATTCAACGTAAACAAATATCAAATTTGTAACAATTGTAGCAATAGGCCTTTCGAACACTCGCATAAAAAGTGTGCATTCTCTTCGATGTACAAAATATTGGTTTGCCCGCAGGCCCGCCAGATAGCTGATATTGATAAACGAACGTTGTGTCATAGGACATATACCACATAAAATGCACAGGTATGTTGCTAAGAGTGCAACAGGCAAGACGCAGACAGCAGTTTCACGGTTGTTACCGATCATCAGTACGTCATATGCCTTGTGCAGTGAGGTACATAAACAAGTCAAACAAGTGCGTAACACTCATTGATGTGGTAAGGACCTCAT